>LNAC01000057.1:642849-941032 GCA_002007465.1 Ailurus styani
CCCCCCCCCCCCGGGAGAACCTCCGCACAGGCATCCGAGGCGTTGGAAGGTACTCAGCGGGAGCCTGGAAGGTTCGAGGAACCGAGGGGGCGCCGCGAGGAAAAATGTTTCCGCCCACCCCTAGCCTCTTCTCCAACCGAGGACGGGGTTTGGGGTCTATTGTTCCGGTCCTATAGCCCTAAGCCGGGGGGCCTTCCCACGAAGTGCTGCTACCACCTGCTGGCTCTTTCAAGGAACACAGGCATCTGGCGGAATGCCCTCCGGCCTTCGCCCCCTCCCCATTTCGCCGCGCCGCTTCTTACTCTCCTGCTTAACTTGCTTTATCCGAGGCGAGGTAAAGCACTCGCTGCAAATGGGCTGATCAAAACTGGTACTTAAGGAGCATTCAGAAACCATGGAAAATTGTGAAAGAGAGCTGTGAGCCAACAAGCACGATAAACAAAACAATGAAACTCATTAGGAGGCACCTGGGAGAAACAGGTTTTAATGAATTGGCGGAATGAGTGATGGAAACAGGCGACCGAACTAGTCCCCACTTGGCAGCGGGGTTGTTCACTCCCGGTATCTGCAGTCAATTAATAAGCCTAATGATGTTGAATGATTCTGCATTTGGGCATCTTTAATAAGTCCACTAGCAGTGGTGAGTCTAATTCTACCTTGTTTCTTCCCCTTACTCTGAAATTCAGGGTTAGAGAGCTGCCTTCATTTCATTTCCAAATCAGTTATCTCCAAGGCCTTGAAACGCTTTTGTGAAGAAACCTGAATTTACATTGTATATGATATTATATAACTCATGATCCTAGTTACAGTAACAACACGACTGCTAGAAAGCTTTGGGTAGATTGGAAACTTTTTAAAAAGAAGCATATGATTTAAAAGAAGCAAATTACGTTAAAAATATCAGCAAAACAGAAACAGCAATTACTTTATAAGCCCCAGAAAATCCGGTGGTAATTTTCAATGCATCGTATATTGACATTATAGTAAAAATATCTCTTCCTTTCCATTGTCTGATATATCTCATTGTTTACACTGCCCATTAGTTAACCTGTAATATGAAATTAAGTTTTTATTGTTCAAGGCTTACGTAATGAGTATTTTTCTTTTTTGTTGATAACGTTTAAGAGGCATCCAGTCTTCAAAGAAAGCTCCATTGTACTCTGGAAGGAAAGAGGTTTAAATATGTGATTACAATTGGCCCTGTATCATCATCTCCTATGTGTTAAACCAAGTCTTAAAGGTAGGTGGGTAGCACAGAATGCATTGTTAAGTTACGCTACCATCGGCAGCTATTAAAAAGAAAAGTAATGAATCCCCTTTTAAGGTGAACATAAATCTTTGCTATAATTTGTTCACTGCCTGGAACACATTGGGTACTTAGAAGTGTTTTAGAATAAGTGAATAAAAAATAATAGTATTTAAACTTGTTCTGTGCTGAGGGGCAGGACCTAATAAAGTCTGTGGCTTTAAAAAAAAAAAAAGTCTGTGGCTTACAGAATTCATTATCCCAAGACACAACCATCTATAATGTAAGTTTGCAGCCAAAAGAGCTCCAGAGCACACAACTCCAGGTGGCTCGGGAGGGGCCTTTGATTCTGCCTCTTTTCCTTTTCTGTGTTTGCCCCTTTCTCAGGCTTTTCTCTTCAACATCTTTCAGTCTCTAAGGATGCTCCATTTCTTCCTTCTTCCTTCTTGCCCTTTAGAGCGACTAATGCAAGCTGATGTTATTATAAACAAAGAGAATTATAAATCATTTCCGTGATTATCATTTGAGTAAAAAATCAGTAAAGGAATTTGCTAAGCCCCCAGATCTCTTACCCCAAGACATTACATAAGGCTCCAGATACACAACCTCAAAGTGGTCCAGGCACTTCCCTGCACTGTCTCGAGGTCCTGTGGCCTCAAAGTGCAGTCTTATTTCCCAAAAGCTGTTGTCTGGTTTCCAAATATTTGCCCAATAAAAATGTCAAGTATCCATTTATACAACCCAACCTCCCCCCCCCGTTCAGAAACTTCTAGAATGTTCTAGGGTTTTCCTACAGTACAAGTTTTGCAACTGAATTTTAGACCAATGGCGATTGATATCCCGGATGCTCACTGAAAGTGAGTGATCTTCAAAGTTTCCCCATGCGAGCCTTACACTTTGACATTACTTTAACCAAGCAAGAGTCAAAAGACATTCAGAAGTATTAGTGCACAGAGAGAAAAAAGGAGGGCTCTTCTCTCATAACAGAATGTTTTCTCACAGATTGATCTCAGCTGCATGAGCAGAGAGTTGTACAGCAGTGGTTTAAACAAATTGAGTGATCCAGGAATGCTATGAAAGCCCCAGGTCAACACAACTTAGGTTCCTGACAGTCCATCTTCCAGAGGATGCCTTGTTCTCTGGTTCTGGACATGTCATCAGTGCTCCAGCTGTAATGCCTGTTAGCTTCGGTCCCGAAAAAGAAGATGGGCACAAAACCAAGAGCAGAGCTTTGGCTGAGTTAGCACCCTTTATTTATTTATTTTTTAAATTTATTTATTTGACAGAGAGAGAGAGATTACAAGTAGGCAAAGAGGCAGGCGGAGAGGGAGAGGAGGAAGCAGGCTCCCTGCCAAGCAGGAAGCCAGATGCAGGACTCGATGCCAGGACCCTGAGATCATGACTGGAGCCGAAGGCAGAGGCTTTAACCCCCTGAGCCACCCAGGTGCCAGAGTTAGCACCCTTTAAAGAACCTTTCTGGAAGCCCCACCCACTGCCCTCTCCTTGTATGTTATTGGCCAGCGATGTGTTGCATGACCACCCCTGCCTGCAAGGGACAGGGAAATGCATGCTGCACCGAATAAAATTCAAGTTCTGTTTGTGAGAGAGGAGCAGAGAAAGAACACTGGTCAGGCAGCCAGCAGGCTCTGCCACAAATGAGCAAAGATGATCACAGTTATGTACATCTCTTCCTGCTATCTATAAAAACAGAAGCTTTTTGTAGGGCATCTTTGCTGGTATTTTCCTCCCAGACTATCATCGTTAATACATATTTTTAATGCTCAAAGGTGATTCCTAGGAAGTTACTGTAGTGAATGGAAATGCTAAGAGCGTCCTATCCCTAAAATAACTATGACATCATCTCAAAAGAAAAATAACAAATCCTCTGCAGTTACTCATACAAACAATCAGAGTTGAAGACGTTCTGCATTTTAATGGGAATCGGGGCAGTCCCCCTGGGCAGAACAGGGTTGATAAGTGCTCCACACCACCCTGTTCCTTCCTTTGTCTGCAGCATCTTTGTCCTTCAGATCCAGACAGGAGACGTGATGACCCACAATGTGGAGCAGACGATCCCCTCGTCTGTTCTTCCGGTCAGATGCAGTCTTGTCCTCTCACTCTGGTCCTGATAGTGTTCTCTGAAAACATCCGCGTGCCCCCCATTGGAAGGGTGATCTGAGTTACTGCAAGATCAGCCTCCAGCTCTAGATGTGGCTGGAGCATCTCCTGGTTCTTGGGCTGCTAGATATACCTTGTCATAGATAATAGCCTTCTGTTTCTCCACTTTTACAGGATACTGGAATCTCTCACATCAGACCTTTAAGCATCAACAAAGGGAACAAGTCAGTATCAAGAATGAGTAAACACTACCACCAACAAAACTTGAACCTTTTCAGAAATCTGAGGAAAAGTGGAAAAGGAATAATGGTATGAGAGTTTAAAGAACATGTTTTCACCTTACATTCTTGCTGAGTTAAAAGCAGACACAGAAACTATTTTAAAATGTTGGAATAAAAAGAGAGTGAAAAAAAAAAAAGAAGAAACGCACAATAGCCAAAATAAAATCTTAGGCAGAAAGAAAAAAAAATGACAAAACTCTGGGAAAAACAAACAGTGAAATATAACTTGAACCTAGAAGACTCAAGATATGAGACATAAATCGATTAGTTTTTAAATAACAGAGAAAGTAAAATGTTTGGAAAATACGGTAGGAAATTCAAAACTTAAAATAACAGTAATTCCATAATGGGAAAGATCAAATACACAAGAGAGAGGAAAAAGACAAAATTAACAAAATTTATTTTAGCATCTGGCACATATTAGTTACTTAATAAATATTTATTAAATAGTTGAACTAAGTAAAAAAAAGTCTTGAGACTGAGAATTTAGAGATCTTTTAAGCAAAACAGAAAAGCAGAAATCAATGCCAACATACATTCTGGAGAAAGTTTTCCAGTGAATTCCTTATATGTTTACACACTCACACACAGAATTTACATTTATTTATTTTTAAAGATTTTATTTATTTATTTGACAGAGAGAGATTACAAGTAGGCAGAGAGAGGAGGAAGCAGGCTCCCTGCTGAGCAGAGAGCCTGATGCGGGGCTCGATCCCAGGACCCTGAGACCATGACCTGAGCCGAAGGCAGAGGCTTTAACCCACTGAGCCACCCAGGCGCCCTTTACATTTAACAATAGTTAAAATCAAGATCCCTTCATATTTCTTCTCTGGGGCATTGATTAATTAGAAGATAGTGGAATAAGACCTTCAGAGTTTTCAGAAAAAAAGTGTGAAACGCTATTGATCAGTTTCTCTAAAGCTGTTCCTAGCTCCTCTCCTTAGCTCCCCGCCAGTGTTGAGGTGAGGGGCTAAAAATTGCCCTCCTGGCCTTTCTTACAGGTACGGGTAGAGACCAGGCCTGACTCTGGGTCTTGAGAAGAAAATAGAATTCTGCTGGCACCACTTCTGAGAAAGCTTTTGGATTTCTATAAAGAGACAGAGATTTGACTGATGTGGCTCTTTCTCCTTTGTCTCACTTTGAAATCTTCCCTTGGATATTGTATAGGAAAGTCAATGCCATAAAACACTTAGTGGCTGAAAACAACACAAATGTATTATCTTTTGGGTCTGAAGTTGGGTCAGAAGTCAAAAATGGGTCTAAACTCGGCTTAAAAAAAGTCAAGGTGAGGGGTGCCTGGGTGGCACAGTCTGTTAGATGTCTGCCTTTGGCTCAGGTCATGATCTCAGGGTCCTGGGATTGAGTCCGGCATCAGGCTCTCTGCTCAGTGAGGAGTCTGCTTCCTCCTCTCCCCATTCATCTCCCCTCTCCAACCCCCCACCCCCGCTCATGTTCTCTCTCTCTCTCTCTCATAAATAAATAAATAAATAAAATCTTTTTTTAAAAAAATCAAGGTGTGGCAGGGCTGTGTTCCTTGTCTAGGCTGTAGGAAGAATCTGTTCCCTTGTTTTATCTAGTACAACCTCTAGGGGCCACTGCGCTCCTTACCTGATGTTCTTTAAGCTTGAAGCCAGTAATGTTGGGCTGAATTCTTTTGCCGACTCTCTTCTGTCTCCCTCTTCCACTTGTGGTAATAGCGGGTGCACCCAGATAACCCAGGATAATCTCTATCTCAAAGTTAGGTGATTAGCAACCTTAATTCTATCTGCAAAGTTAACTCCCCATCACTATGTAAACTAACATAACGTCCTGATTCCAGGGATTAGGGTGCGGATATTTTGGGGGAATCCCCCCATTATTCTGCCTACCATAGACATGATGGCTGGAGCATCAACATCCACATTGGCAACTGAGCCAAAACCAGCAACTACATATACCTTATGTTACATGAGAAAAAGAAACATCTGTAACTGTGGGTTTTGTTACCTATAGCTTCATACATCTGTATTGGATGTAGACTCAAATATTATGTCTCCAGCCAAGGGCTTATTCTCTTTAAACATCAAGCTAGGGTCCTTCTCAGATCTGCAAATTCTTGGAACATTTACCACTCAAGACTTTACCAGCAAGACGCACAACAAATGTACTCTGAATAATTAAGAGATGAATAAGCAATTGCATTCTTCATTAGGGAGGTTGTGATTGAGAAAAAGTGGTTATAATCACTGGAACTATCTAAAATTGTAGGATAAATAAAATACAAAACAAAATATAAACCTGTAAAACACTAATAACAACAAGAAAATTCAGTAATTGAGGGTAATTATGGTAACAGGAGTAAAATACTCAATGTAAACATACTAAAAAAAAAGTCTCCCCTTTTAAAAGGAGATTTTAACTCCAAAATAGCAGCCTGCAAAATATGAAAGGGAAGTACCAAAGATGCTGATATCATTGGTGTGAATTTCCTTGATGCCCATCAAAGGAAGTCAATAGTTATTGCTGGCATAATTAGGCAAAAAAGAACTTTAATGTTTTAAGATAGTCATGCAAGATTATCTTTAAAATAGAGTGTTAACCTTCCAAATCATAGATAAAAGCTAAAAGTAAATGGATATGTTTCATTCATCCAAGGAAACATAGATAAAAGATCACAAGGAAGCATTAAAATATAGAAAAGATAATTAAAGTGACAGATGTCAAACCTAGTACAATGTCTTAATAAGCATAATATTCTAGAACAATTTCTATGGTAAGTCAGTGGAATAAGTACGCTGTGAAATTTCTTCATGCAGCAAGTAACAGGAAGTCTCTTCCACATTTTACAATACACTGAAATGAACTGTTGTCTTTTTCATGTCTAAAAATATTTATATAAATGAGACAGTATTTAGAGAAACTTGACCCTTTACTTTCTCAAATGAAAATGGAACTATCAGTGACAGTACAAAACAATACTGTTAAATATATGATTTTGAACTGTTTAAACCATGGAATTGAAATACATACCACACACACACACACACACACACACACACACACACACACACACACACACAACTGGAAGGAGAAAATTATCATCCTTTCTCTGTTTCCCACCTCCCCACACCCTGAAGGAGAGGTGGGAAGATGATGTTGACTTGTCTACAAAGTTGATTAGGCTCTTATAAGCAATAACTTTCAAGCCTCATCTGAGTCTTTGTGTAACTAAAGTAGCAATCACGAAAGGAGATAAAACTTAGAAATGAGCTCTCTTTTTATTTATTATAAACCCAGGAGGAAACAGTGTGAAGGTGAGAGATGATTTTTTCCAAATTGTGATATAGTCACATTCAAATTCAAACAAAATATAGGCTTAAAGACTTTAACCGCTTTAAATTAAAACATGAAATTGTTTATTTCCATATTGGGAGATAGAGTATGTTCCTTGACTGGATTCTATTCGTTCATTCCATTCAAAGTAGATTAATGATGTAGAGAGATTTGATATGTAAATTGTTAAATAAAACTCGTGTAAATTACAGAAATTTCCCATATTAACTCTCATTAAATGTCTACTGACAATACCAGTTTTCTCTTTCCTCCCTTCCACAATCGTTTTATTGCCCAGAAGCAGCTTTGCTGACACTGCTGCCCATAATAGTATAACTACTAATTTTATTACAGTCAAGGCGGGCTTCACTAATTGTTAGATAATTAGGTTTTTCCTCCTTGAAATTTCGTTCTGTACTATCTATGAGAATTAATGTTTGGCCTTGTGAGTTATGCTTTTCTGAATCACCACTACCTGTTGGATACTAGAAGGCAAAAACTGGGAAATTAATGACTCATGTTGGTTATAAGATGAAGAAGGAAAATGCATTCAGTGCTGCCCTATATTATTCTCTTAGAGACCACATAGCAGAGTAAATAATTCAGGACTCCTCCCAAAGGAGATTTTATTTTGTATTTTTTTTAAGATTTTATTTATTTATTTGTCAGAGAGACACAGAGAGATTGAGAGAGAGAGAGAGAGAGAGTGCATGCATGTGCACAAGCCAGGGAGGGGCAGAGGGAGAAGCAGCCTCCCCACTGAGCAAGGAGCTGGATGGGATGTGGGACTCCAGCCGAGGACCCTGAGATCATGACCTGAGCTGAAGGCAGACGCTTAACCGACTGAGACACCCAGGCGTCCCCCAAAGGAGATTTTAAATACCAGATTAATTTAGTGTAGTGTGTGAAAGAGGAATAGAAAAATGACACAGTAATGCTTACGTTTCTTGAAAAGAAAAGCATACTTTTGCTCAAACTAATCTTTCTACCTAGAGGGATTTTCTCTCTTTTGTCATCTAGTTACCTCCTATTTATTCTTAAAACCTTAGCTCACAGCCCAGAAATAAATCCTCACATCTATGGTCAACTGATTATCAGCAAGCATCCAAGACTATTAAACTAGGAAAGGACAATCTTTTCAACAAATAGTACTGGAAAAACTAGCTATCTACTTGCAAAAGACTGAAGTTGGACCCTTATCTTACAGTAGATACAAAAATTAACTCAAACTGGATGAAAGACCTAAACTTAAGAGCTAAAACTCTACAAATCTTGAAAGAAAACAATGGAGAGACCTTCATGACGTTGGATTTGGCAATGATTTCATAGACATGACACCAAAAGCACAAGAATCAAAACAAAAAACAGAAATTGGGCTTCATTAAAATTAAGAACTTTGTTCTCCAAAGAGGACATAGAGATGGCCAATGAGCACATGATAAGATGCTCAGCCTCACTTGTCAGTTAGGAAAATGCCAGTCAAAACCACAATGTGACACCACTGCACACTTACTAAGATGGCTAGAATTTAAAAAATGGACAATAACAAGTGTTGGTGAGGATGTGGAAAAATTGCAACCCTCGTGTATCACTGATAGGAGTGTAAAATAGTGCAGCAACCGTGGAAAACATTTTGTCAGTTTTCTAAAAAAGTTAAATATGGAACTATCAACAGCAACTTCACGCCTAGGTATATATCCAAAAGAGTTGAAAGCAGGCACTAGACTAGATATTTGCACACTCATGTTCATAATTCACAACAGCCAAAAGGTAGGAACAATCCAAGCATCTGCTGATGAGTGGATAAATAAAAATTGGTATATACACATAATGGAATATTATTCGACCAGAAAAAGGAGCCATATTTTGATGTATGCTACAAGGATGGACCTTGAAAATATTATGTATAGTGAAATAAGCCAGATCCAGAAGGACACATACTGTATAATTCTAGTTTTATAAGATATTTAGAATAGACAAATTCATAGAGACAGAAAAATAGAATAGATGCTGCCAGAGGCTGGGAGGGAGGAGAGACAGAGAAGGGGTTATTATTTAATAGGTACAGAGTTTTCAATGGGGAGGATGAAAAAATGTTTGGATATAGATAGTGGTAGTAATCACACAGAATTGTGAATGTGTTTAATGCTACCGAATTGTGCTAAAAATGATAAATATTAAGTTACATCTATTTTACTACAAAAACAAACAAACAAACAAACAAAAACCCCCTCAGCTCAGATTGCTGTTTCAGGAGAACCTTCTGAAATCCTATTATACTCACAGGTCTGTGCTTTTCTTTCATTATACTTACCCTTGTTTGTAAATATGTTTTTATTTGTGTCATTTTTGAGAATGTCTTTCTCTTCCCCAGGACTGTGGGCTCCGTAATGATTTCCATGTCAGGCTTGGTTACTTATCTCCCATCACTGTCTAGCCCATTGAAATAATTTGGTACAAAAGCTTGTACTGGATTAATTTTCTTAGTATTAAAGAAGGACACTAAAATACAACCTTGAGTATCACATAAATTTCAATTCTTTAAATCTTTTGTACCCACGACATTTGTAAAGTCGACGAAGTTTAATAGGTCAGATAAAAAATACAATTTAGCAAATGTGGTGTGGCAAGGCCACACAAAGACACAGATAGAGAAACAAGTCTAATTATTCTATTGTTACATCACATAATTATCCCTGATCAAATTATAGATCGTAGAAGGGATAATTATTCCTAATGGCCTCCAAAAGCCATCATTTCCTTCTATTTGAATTTGGTAGGAATTGAGTGAGGTAGCGAACAAGCAAAAGTCATAGCAACACATCAGACTTTTGGTAATTCATTCTGAAGACGGATAATCATGGCAGATGAAGTTTCCTGTGGGAATCTACATGTCTTCTAATGGATTTCAAATAAACTACAAGAGCAGGAAGTACTACAGACTCTTCCATCCACTAACCTGAATAGCTTTTCACACAATTGCTAATAGCTCAAGAGATGAACAACAAAAATAGAGAGGTTTGCTCTTCTTTTCTTTTCTTGTTTGACTAGAAAATTTAAGATTTTTAGGAGAACTTTTTTGGTGAATGCCTTAGGTTCTGAACACCCAGAAGATTGACAAAATTTTATTCTGTCACCTTATTTACAAAGCAACTCTCCTTGCAGACACTTTTTCTTTTTTTCCTTTGCTTGCTTTCTTTTCCTTCTTTCTTTCTTTCTTTTTTTTTTTTAAAAGATTTTATTTATTTATTTGACACAGAGAGAGAGATTACAAGTAGGCAGAGAGGCAGGCAGAGAGACAGGGAGAGGAGGAAGCAGGCTCCCTGCTGAGCAGAGAGCCCGATGCAGGCCTCGATCCCAGGACGCTGGGATCATGACCTGAGCCGAAAGCAGAGGCTTTAACCCACTGAGCCACCCAGGCGCCCTCCTTCTTTCTTTCTTTCTCTCTTTCTTTCTCTCTCTCTCTCTCTCTCTCTCTCTCTCTCTCTCTCTCTCTCTTTCTTTCTTTCTTTCTTTCTTTCTTCCAAGTAGTAGTGATAGTGGAGAGGATGGTGGATTCAATGCTACTTAAAATGGGGAATTTCTGTAGTTTCCATTAATTATATTGAAGTTATTTTACTGTGTCTATTCCTACTTGATCTGCTTTGTTACTGATAAGTGTATTCTTCAGTTATGTCACTTAGCCTATTTTTCCCAAGGAAAACATTTTCATGTCTTTGTAAATAAATGATTAAGGCCTTTAAGACTGTTTTTGTTGAGACTGATAAGTTTGTGTATGATTATGATGTGTGCCTTTCTCTGTGATCTAGGGTTTTTCCATCTGTTAAATGCCATTGAATAATTAAAAAAAAAAGGCTGCTAAGAAACTGGTTGGCAGAGAGACAACATTCAAGCAATAGAAGTTAATATCATAAGATAGAGAATGTTTTTGGTTTTTTCTTTTTAGCAGCTGCTTAGAATATCCTCCTTGGGGAAAGTTGTTTGGTTCTGTTTGGAGAAATGTGTTGGTTAGCTTGGGGGGTGGGGGGGGGGGTTGGCGAGGGGGGTGTCCGCACATAGGGCAGGATGCTGCCCCCTGTCTGTCAGCCCAGGGCTTGTCACTTGTTGCTTGTAGGGTTGACTGCCATGCCCCCACTTTTTTTTTTTTTGGCTATTATATGCATATGTAAATTCAGATATAGGGGTGGGAGCAGGGCTGAACTGCTTTACATAATAGAGGGAGGAGTTTTAGGAGTTTGTGTTTAATTATTTTCCAAATAACAGTTGGATGGAAATTTCAGAACACTAATGAAAAAGAGCAGTCAAGGGGATGGACCTTCTTTTCTTCTCAATAAAATGTAGCAGTCAAAGAAGATGCAGTGGTCAGCTCCACTAGTTCACGTCTGTGGGCTTCCTCAGTGACTGCTGGGAAATGACGCAGACGCATCCGTTGTCCATGGGTGGCCGCCTGAGCCCGGGTCCTTCGTAGGCTCCTATTCTACCTAAAAAATGAAGGTGTATCGTGCTCATAATTATGACTCTCCCTGGGGCAGGACCCTATTCTCCTTTCCAAGAGTCTTGTGGGAAAAATCCATGAACGATGATTTCTGTCTTATTTGACATATTAAAGGATAACTTTCTTTCTAACCTGCTAACTGAAGCAAAAGTGTAAGCATACAAGGTTCCTAAAGAAAGCATTGGCAGTATCTTGAAGGAAAGGGTGCAATGACCCCGAATTCCTTTTCTTTAGATCATGATTATTGTCTGTTAATGAAGGTCTCCGTTCCTTTTTCCAAAAAAATGTAAAAATCACCATATAACTTTGCCTGGAGAATTTCAGGTGGAACGTGAGATAGAAGGAAGAGGATCTGGAGACAGAAAAGATGCAGTGAAGCTGGAAGATGCGAGGAGAGGGAAGATGAAGGGAGATAGAGACAGAGATTCCAGTGGAAGCCACGGGACTGGTCTTCCCCACGACCTGCACGTGCGGATAAACTGTGATCACCTCCAGGTCAAGAAGCTTAATAGACAGGTACGCTTATGCTTTTCTTTTTACCGACTTGATACAGATGATTCGAAGGATCTTGGAAGCTACATTTTTAAAAAGGCAGGTGGGAAAAAACATCCACTCCTCAGACTTTGAATCACTCTTTGGAAAGGTGACTCCTGTCAACCAGAAACAACCGCGGAAGACTTTACAAAAGCAAGACGTAAACTTGTACTGTGCGACTATGAAGTTTGGAGTTTGTTTGAGACAACACCTAATGTGTTCCTAATGTCCGCTGCTGGTACATGGAGCAAACAGATTGTTTGTGTGGATGCTGGTGTCATAGGGTTAGAGAAAGCAGTTATCTGAGTTGTATTAAGAAGCCAGGAGATGGAACAGAAATTTGAACTGGACGCATCCGAAGCCTACAATGTTAGCCACGGTCAGTGGGCTCCTCCCGTGTGTTTGTTTCAGGGAAGGGGGGAAAGAAAGCCTGAAAGAACACAAAACACATCTGCCACGGTCCTGGCTTCTGTAGCTGGTCAGGAGGTTTGAATTCACAGTCATCACGACCTTCTCCCACCTCCCATTCCACTTTCCCTCGATCTCTACTGGCACCTTAGCGGGACGGAGTTCTTTCTTGGGCTGCGTCATGCCTTCATCCCCAGAGGAAGAGGCACTGAGTCTACGGGGTCCCAGCTTCACTGGGTCGCCGCAGTTTTGTTACCTAGAAATAACAGACAGGGGAATTCTCTGGGTTCTAGGCATCGTCCAGCTTGTCACTATTATGCAGCACCCACAAAATTTCCCTTGGGTCATGGGGATCGTTCATATAAGCTGAGATAATGACCACTTGATGAAAATATGTCAAAAACAGCCACCTGTTCTTGCTTACATTTTCCCCTCATGTTAATCCACCTGTTTTGGGTGTTTGACTGTTTGGGATCTATATTTTTCCTGTTCATGCAAGCAATACTTTTTAACGTCCATGAACTCTTTCCTATTCTTTGATGTTTGTTTGTTTTGATTTTATCCTTTTCCTAATCAATGAGCACAATATGTCCTCAAATTTTTCTGAAAAGAAAAAAAGACACTTAGAATTAGATTAATGTCCGTGTTTTTTCCCTGAACTATCTCTGTTCCCCGAAGTCCATATTCTGTTTGATCATCTTGGTCTTTCCATTTTATGTTACTACGTAAGTAAGGGTTATTAATGAAACAATCCTCCAGTTTTTAATACCTCAACCCCGTAGAAGTCGTTTCGTTTTGTTTTCTTTTCACATGAAGGCCGTTGCACATTTTCCTGGTCAGGAAGCTCCCGGGGGCATTTCTCCGAGGAGATGTGACTCAGGGATCGAGGACACCAGCGCCCCGGGCTTTCCCAGGATGACACAAAAGGCGAGAGAGAGGAGGATCTTACGCTGGAGATTTGGAGTTTGGGACCAAACCTGGAAGTGTCATATACTTCTGCTCACATTCCACTCTTCAGAACCGGTCACCTGGCCCCCCTCTCAATCCAGAGGACTAGGAAATGTCATTTTCCCAGAGTCCCAAGGGGATAACAAAATGGTTTGTTGAATCGATAGCATTCTCTTTACCAAGCTGTTTTCTGTTTGAAACCAAATGTCTGCTGATACTCAGTTTTCCAACCATGTTTATAAAAAAAAAATGTTATTACCTATAACCGACTCCTGTTTTCTTCGAAGCGGTTGCTTCTTCCCCGCATGAGAAGCCTGACCCCACGCTCTCTGCTTGTGGGTGCGGTGGGTGGACTGGCAGCCTTCGCTCTCAGATAAGCAAACTGGCAACCTCGTCTCCGGAAGCCACTGCCCCTCTTGGTTAACAGTTTCTTTCCTTCAAAAGATGTGTTTCCCAGCTTCGTGTCATAGACGTGTTCTCACCACATACATATGGCGGTCAGAAAGGAGACTCTGACCCGGCAGGCTTTGAACATATAATTCTTCAGCCAACCGTGTTAGGGTCTTTCTTGTGTTCTGACTGTGTCCCCCTGGATTGAAGGAACTCTGAAAAGTGGCCCTCATTTGCTGCTTTCTCTGCTACCTGTGCTAAGGTGTGTCTCTCTCCGCTCTGATTTCTGTATCACTTTGGCCATACCTAGTTTTGCTCTCTCAGAAAGGCATGCTGTCTTGTTTTGCTATTTCCCTTTCAGTATTCAGCAGTTATATGAACTTCTTTTCTTTTATACATCTTTACCAAAACCTATACTTCAGTAGTTTGTTTCTTTGGGTTGGTTTTTTTGTTGTTGTTGTTGGTTTTTGTTTTTTTTTTTTAGGTTAAAGAGAGGTCAATGATTTTTTCAATCTATTGTCTTAAGCTAAAAGTTATATGTTTTTCATTTAGCAATAAATGGTTTTCCATGCCAATATAATTATTTTCTGTATCATTAACCTCCTAAGACACGTTTCGAAATATGGAAATTAGTCTACTTGGTATACCATGATGTATCTTCTGACTTCCTCTGGTTGAACGTTTAGCTTATTTCGGTATTGTTTCTGACAATTATAAACAACTCTTCAATGGACATTCTTGCACCCGGGATATTAAACATCTGCTAATTTTCTTAGATCACATTCTTTAAAGTGGAATTGCTGACAACTCAAGGGTATTTGCTTTTTTAGGACTTTATATATGTATAGCAAATTGCGCTACAGAAATACCATACTGTTGTATAAACCCATCGGCTGTATGTATTATCATTAAAAAATCTTTATCAATTTATTTATACTAGTAGCAGCTACTAATTGGGCACATTGGTTTCCTCAACTGTAAAGTATGGTCTAGGTATTGGGAATCTTGTAAAGATTAAATATGTACCTCGGACATGACCATCACGAACTGAATATACAGTAAATTTTGTTTTAAAAATGATAAATTATTAAAAAGAAAAGAGAAGAGAAGGAAAAAAAAAAGAAAAGAGAAAAGAACCAGCTGGGTGTCTTTCAGGGTCGTTATTAGGATTAAATGAGATAATATATGTACAAATACAAGAAGGATGTATATGCAGTGTATATTATTGTTCTCTGTTCTTCTTATCCAAGCTTCTTGAATGCAAGAGTAATCAAAATCCCAAAGCCCTAGCCAGGACACAGGAAAGCAAGCAAATCATGTGCACAGCATCTGAGCTTGGGGGCGGGTGTTAGGACTGACCCATCACTGAAGAAGATCAAAGACACCAACAAAGGATTGACCTCAGGCAATTTACTTCCCCTTGGCCAAGCATTCAGATTTCCTTTTGATTACAGATTTATCTGAGCATCTGTGTGTGAGCCATTTATCCACCAGACTGCCATTGTCTCCTCCCTGTACTCCATCCCCGTGGCTAAGTGATTTTCTGCTTGCTCCCACTCCCACTGAGTCTTTATAGGAATATGACCCAGGGACCGGGAGAGGACACATTTCTGGTTCACTCAAGAGCTCTGGGGGTCTTGATAACAGTGGGCAGGAAGGGAGGGACAGAGTTCTAAAAAGAATAAAGAGGAGAGAAGCAGCATAATAAACTGTGGGTATTTAAAGGGATAATCTTGGATATGGAAAGATGAATATAAAATTATTAGAAAGTTAGGTCCAGAACTTAAAGATCAAAGAGAATTTGGGTTGAGCAGGTGGAACGATTGACCAGATGTGCTTCTGCTTTGAGCTTTTCTGTAAATTTAGGGTCTTTGGGATCAAATATTGGCTACACGAAACATTTTATGTTAAAAGCCTTATTTTCGCCTTCCTCTTTTCTTCCTTTTCCCTGTGTTGTTCCTGCCCCGAGGTACACCCTAGTCAATTAAATGAAACCATTGTTTTACATGGACATTCGGCTCTAAAATACATTTGATTAGGAATAAATGTCACTAGAGCCACTCACATGGTCTTTGTGTCCTGCTTTGTCTCCTACTTGTGTGCCCCCAAATCAGCTCAGCTTCTTCCATGTGTTGCCTCGTGAAGTAAATGAGCCAGGCAAGTGTTGAAAACAAGCGTGCCCTTTTGGAGTTTGTATCAATTAGGTTATATATTCTTCTGCAGGTAGGAGATACTAAATCATCATGATTTAAACAAACAAATAAAGAGTTGCTGTTTTCATATACATAAAAGAAGCCCAGAGTGAGGCAGCAGAGAGCTGGTAAAAAGGCTGCAGAGTGGTTTGGGCAAGAAAGAAGTTTATCTCTTTTGCATAAAAGCCTGAATGTCAGTCCTTCAGGGCTGTTGTAAAGCCACACAGTATCTAGGACCTGGATCGACTTTCTGCTTTGTTCTCACCGCAGAACTGATAGTCTGAACTTGAGTGAAGGCATTGGTATTGGGAATCTTGTAAACTCAGGCACCAAGGAGCAGAATAAAGGAAGGAGGACAAAATGAATGTATTAACTTCCTTTTAGGACTTCTAGTGAAAGTCGCATACCACATTGGAGCTTACGTCCCTAAGTCACAGAAGCAAATCTGGAAAAAGTGCTTTTTTAATTACAAAATTTCCATATCCCCAGCTACATTTTTTTTTTTAAAGTAGACTCCCTGTCCAATGGGGAGCCCAGTGCAGGACTTAAACTCACAACTCTGAGATCAAGACCTGAGCTGAGGTCATGAGCTGGATCCTGAACCAACTGAGCCACCCAGGCAACCCCCCCCCATATGCCTGACTAAACTTTAATTTTGGTTTATTAGAGTAGAAAAGTGGATAACAGATATTGGGGGACAACTAACACTTTTTGCCACAATAGAATAACTTACCTGGTAGACAGCATGGGAAACTAAATTGAAAATACGATAATTTGTCAACTAATTAAAAAAAACAGAATTCTAACTCCAGTAAAGCCAATAAAGTTATACAAGAGAATAACTGTAGCTGTACCTGTATAACTTCAAAAAATAATTATTTGTGAAGTCATGATAACAGAAACACTATTTTAACTTTTCACCTTTTAGAGTCAACTTTATAGACAAAGGATACAATACTCGGTCATGCTACAGAATAGAATGTAAATGGTGTCAACCTTGACGATGTATAAATAAAATTACAGATGACAAATTTTGTTCATGGAAGGAAGGGAAAGAAACGAAGATGAAATTTAGGATACCAATGACATCCCATTATGCAGTAAGGAGTCAAGAGACGGTATGGATTTTTAAGGGATAAAGAAATAAAGATGTTAGGATGTGTCAATCGTGAATATTGTTTAGAGGTATAAAAGTAAATAATAGAGAATTTATATAAATAAGGATATAATTATGTGGGAGTATTGGGCTCAATTAAGAGAAGGGTTAAGTAAACTAAATATTCATCTGTGGAGACTATCGCACTACACTCTGGTTAGCTCTCCCTTCCCAGATGGTGATATCCATTGTTTAATAGGAGTGTAGGGGGGCCATTCTATGGACTGAGGAGATAGACAAGAGCATGTCACTGTGATCTGAGTGGATAATATAAAAGTTATATGCTGGATGAATGGCAGAAGGAATGAATGAGTGGTGCTTAATGCAGGCGGATTCCTCTTGTTCAAGTAGATGCATCTGATTAACCGAGTGGATATAATAAAACATTTGAGCCACCTGTACTCCCCATGGGAACTTCCAGTTATCATCTGCCTTCCTGTAAGTCCTTCTCCCAGTGAAACTAGGTGCTGGCTAAAGAGCATGTCCCCAGACCCTGTGACAGTTATTTTTTCATTATTGAATTTTAAATTTGTCAACTGGCATTCTAGTTCATCGAGCGACCTTTGAACTTGGATAGTCCATGAGAGACTGATCTGCCTTTTCTGAGCTGGTATGGGAAACTGGGGACTACAGCTTGGGCCACGACGTCCTCACTGAGGGGTGTGGCGCCACAGAGAAACCGTTTGGTGGCCAACAAAGCAGATCTGGAGATGTCGTTCCTCCGTTACTTCCTTCTTGTCATCTAGAAAGCAGTGATTTTTAAGGAAGTTAAACCTTCACCCTCATAAAACTGGGTAAAGCTGACTTCTTCGAAGTTGTCTTCTACCATTGACCAGCTGATCTCTGTCTATGTACTTCTGGGCCGTTTTGTGAGTCCCTTCACAAGGCTCTTTGTAACCAAAGCTTCCTTCCAGGGAGGAACATTTTTCTTTCCTTGTTGACATGCACTCCTGTTCCAAATACCCCTTATCTTAGGTTCTCAGATCCTAGTTTCTCAGTCAGTGAATGCTTGGGTTCAAGACCCGCTTCACCACGACTAAGCTATGGGTGTCAAGTGACGAAAATTACTGAACAACTTTAGGACTCCTTATTTCCATCCAGAAATATAATGGATTAATCTTGATTAACTATGAGATCTCCCATTGTGGGAATGAACAAATCTAGGGGCTCATGGGTGGACTTACCTAAACCAACAGTTCCAATATAATCAACTTAAGAGATGATTTTATTTTACAGACGTGTAATTCAAGGGTTCAAAATGACAGTAATCGTTTTGCTTATTTATCCTAGAGAGAATAATTGATACTTTGTGATAATTTCCCAAGTTAGAAGCCAAGTGCCCTCCCTCTTACAAGCCCTGTTGACCAGTCCACTCCTTTAATAAGATCCTTATGATCATTCACACTCTCCAGACCTTCACCTGTATGCCTGTGTCTGCTGCCCTGCCTTTAGTTGGAAACCGCTCCTAAGGCCTGGCCCTCTGCCCTCTGGTGGTGTGGTCAGTTTCACTTGCACCTACTGCTTTCTTGCTTCCTTCCTCCCCTCCCCCATCTCTTCCTCCTGCCTCCCTTCTTCCCTCCCTCCCTTCCCTCTCTCTGTCTGTCCTTCCCACCTACCCTCCCTTCCTTCCTTCCTTCCTCCCTTCCTTCCTTCCTTCCTTCCTTCCTTCCTTCCTTCCTTCCTCCTTCTTCCATCCTTACTTCCTATTCCCCGCCCCTCCCCATTCCTTTCTATCTGTATTTGGCACATTCAGGCTACATTTTATCTAGTTGTATGTGTGTCCGAAGTCACTAACTTATTTATCTATATTGAGCACATCCTAAGAATACAGCCAATGTCTCACAAGCTCCTTACCTCTAGGAGGTAATTTCTTTACCTTCTTTCTTTGCTTTCTGGTCTCTCTAGCAGATTCTCATGTTCTTACAACATGAGATATGTAATGTACAGATATGTTGGTATGTGCTATTTCTAAGTAGTATGGCACATGCACATGACAAATATCTTTTAATTCCTTTCTTCTCGGTTTTTCATTCCAATGAAATCTTTGACATCTAGATGGACCAATTTTCTGTACCAGCTTCTTTCTTTATCTTTGTCTTCTCATCCTTCACTTTCCTTGGACATGGGGACATTATTCGGAAGAAATATGGGAGTTCACCTGACCTAGACAAACGTCTGCTATTAGTGAAAATTCGACAGTAGGGGCTGCTTTGTTACTTCCTTAATTATAGTTTCATTAGGCCTAGAGGTAGTGGCCACACCCAGGGTTATCACAGATGGGGCGGAAACCAGCTCTTCCTTTCTCTCCCAGGGCGTGTGTGTGTGTGTGTGTGTGTGTGTGTGTGTGTGTCCCCCACATGGCAACACAGCCTTCTAATGCAGAGCTTGCCTCAGCTTCTTCACCAAGGACCTGAGGGGTGGTGCAGAGGAGAGCAGGAGGAGGGAGACGGTAACCCTGACAATGACCTTATGCACCCATTATGGGCCCTCACTGCACCTTAACTCCCCATACTTTTCAAATCCTTAACACGGGGATGGAACATTAAACCTCCAAAGACCACACCCTTGCCATGCAGGAACTCCTAGGTTATTCATCGTTCATCTTGCTTCCGTCAATCACTAGGTCATATTAAATATAATATTTATGTCCTTATGGGTAGAGGGATATTTGAGATATAAGCAAGTATGCTTATAATACAGAAACATTCATGAGCAAGACTCTGCAAACAGACTTAGCTACTTTGCTTATTGTTTTTTACTACTGTGATCAAATGAAGTAATCGTGTCTTTTTTTTTAAAGATTTTATTTATTTATTTCACAGAGGGAGAGAGATCACAAGGAGGCAGAGAGGCAGGCAGAGAGAGAGAGGGGGGAAGCAGGCTCCCCGCCGAGCAGGGAGCCCGATGCGGGCCTCGATCCCAGGACCCTGAGATCATGACCTGAGCCGAAAGCAGAGGCTTTAACCCACTGAGCCACCCAGGCGCCCATGAAGTAATCTTGTCTTTCGGAGACCTCTAGCTTAAGAGAAAAAGGTAGAGGAAGGTTCTTCTCAAAGTGCATATCCCTAGGCCCTACTTGGACCTTGGGTTTATCTTTTACTGACTTCTAGCCGCATCTTATGCTTCCTTAAATAAGTACTCAATAAACGTTTATCAGTGGTAGTAGTAGTGTTTTTGTAGTCTGATTCAACTCCCTTTGGACTGTTTTCTCTTTCTCATATTCCCTGATCTCTTCACAATGCTCTTCCTTTGAGTTTATCTGGCTTTGCTTGGAGACCCTTAGTTCAAAGATTCATTTCCTGAAATTCTCCATTTTTGTGAAATTCCCCTTGTCTTTCAAATATTTGAAATTCTTAACACGGCAAATTTATACTCTCACAGAAAACTCAATCTTGTTTTGTCTTTTGCTTGTTCCACACTCTCAGGAAGAGAAAAATTAAAAGTATTTCATCTCTTGCTTCCCACGGGAGCTGTCTCTTGTAGCAAGCATTTACCCTGATAAATGGGGCACACCATCCTCGTTGGAGCTTTGGAGCCAGACCACCTCGGGTTGGCCTCTTGGCTCAAGTACCGGCTAATCTTGTGACCGTGGGCAGAATTATGTAACTAATCCGAGCCTCAGCTTTCTTATCTGTGGAGTGGGGTTGATAATCAAAGGCCCTGGAGCATAGGGTCTTTGTCAGGATAGAGCTGTTGACATTTCAACACTGACAACAGTGCCCGAGGAAGTGTAAACAGGAATAGATGGTCCGGGTGAAGGACATGCCTCCGCGTATCCCTGCAGTTCTTGCTCTCGGGTGAGATTTAACTACAGGAGCTTTGTAGTCGGTCAGCATTAGACCGAACCTGGATGATCCCTGTGTCATGTGACCTTGGGCAAGTAAGTGATTTACTCTCTCCAAGCCTCAATGGCATTTCGAGTTACATGGAACAGGGTGATGCCGCTTTACTTTAAGGGCAATGATACATGGAAACAACTAGACTGCACCTGAACGCAGCAGGTGCTCATTCGATGTTCTCTGTTAGAAAGAAGGAATTGCCCATGCCTTCGATCTCTTTAATCCACTAATTTTAAAACTCGTTTTGGGAATTTCTTTGTCATTTCTTTTCAATTAACATACGCAGCTTATTGTTTTTCATAAGACGCTTTCTTCAGTAACTCTTTTTTTTTTTAATTTACTTACTTGACAGAGAGAGAGAGATCGCAAGTAGGCAGAGAGGCAGGCAGAGAGAGAGAGAGAGGAGGAAGCAGGCTCCCTGCCGAGCAGAGAGCCCGATGCGGGCCTCGATCCCAGGACCCTGAGACCATGACCTGAGCCGAAGGCAGAGGCTTTAACCCACTGAGCCACCCAGGCGCCCAGTAAGTCTTTACTTTCCTGAAATGTTCCCAAGTTGCTTCTGTCTCAACTTGCTCCAGTGAGAGGATGGAGGACCCCGCCTTCAAACAGAGCACTGGAAGATTCTGAGTGGAGCTGTAGGTGAGGCTTGGTCACATCCTTGCTGCTCTCGATCGTGCCGTCGGGAGTAGACGCCCCCGACGGGTCCGATCATCACTGCTATTGATGGGACTCATCCCAGGTGGCATCTGAGGTTGTGCGCATGTGCATTGGCTTCTCCCATCCAGAGCCTGGTTCTCCCTCTCTGGGGCACGTTGCTCTGGGAGTGACAGCAGCCGGACGCCCCGGTTCTCCTTCTGACTTCCCTCCGAATGGCTGTCCTTTTTGCCGCCTGCCAAGGTCCCCACGATCCCGGGAGCCACACCTGGAGCTCAGTGCGTCCACCTCCACCGGGGCCACCGTTGTGACTCGGTCCCCACCCTCCGTCCTGTTGGTAGCTGTTGACTTGACGTGGCTCGTGTCTGCTCGGTGGGGCAGTTTCCTTTTCTCTCAACTTTTTGTCGGAACTGGCAACGTGACCCTGTCTAGTTCTCCTCTTTCAGGGCTGCGCCCCCTGCTGGCCTCTCCCGCTGGGAGCTCTGAGGCGCCTGCACCCCCCGGGGCCCAGGAGGGGCCGGGAGGGTGGTGGCCCGACCGCTGGGCCTGGGCATTTCGCCCACCCTTCCTCGCTCCCCGTTGTTGCAAGACCACAGGCCTCTTGACGCGGAGAGCTTAGATTCCTCTGCTGACCCAGATCCCATCCTGACCTGAGTCAGGAGCCGATCCACGCTCTTTTCTCCAGAGGCCCCCACCCCGCCCCACAGGCAGGCAGGAGCTCAGTCTCTCCAAGACGGAACCCCGGGAGGTCTGAGGTCTCACAGCACTTGGGCCAAGCACGGAATGTGCCTTCATCTTACAGGATCGTTTGTTCTCAGCATCTTTTCTTTCAGCATTTCCAGTCCACACATTCTCTCTCCCCGTCTTGGATCATTCCCTCATACCATTCCTTGTTTCTGTCGCTAACACACCTGCAGATGGATCTCCCGACTTTCTATGAGTCTGAACTGTTCTGGCATCACGTCGGATGCTTTCCTCAATAGGCCTTTACTATGGAAGAAAAGAAGATGGGGTTTGAGCCTAATGACCTTAATTCATTTAGTTTCTTGCTCAAAATAAAGGGGAGTGAGACTTGGGCTCAGAGGATGGTACTCAATAGAATTATATAAATACATCTAACTCCAAAAATGGAAACACTGCAAATCAGATAAAGGCTCTCTTGACATTTTTTGCTTCTTTATTTTTCGGAAGTAACTATCAGTATCAACCTGGTGTGCATTTTTCCAGCCCCATTTCTCTCTGTTTATTTGCATCTCTCCTAAAATAAGCCACGTGGGAATGGTTAGCAGGCACTCAGCGAGGACCCGGGGGATGAATGAGTGTGCCTGGGCACACACACGTATACACAAACCGCTTTGTGTATGTGTTTGCGAATATGTTTGGATATCAATCGTATTGCTTTATACATATTATTTGGCAACTTGGTTTTTTTCTAGTTAACAGCATATCTTGGGAATATTTTCATGGTACCACAAATTGCTTTATTTCATTCAACAATACCGCTGCCCAGTGTGGTATGTTATGGATAGTTATTTTCTATCCATTTCCTGATGGGTATATGTGTTTCCTACCTTTATAAACAATGCTATAGCATAAATCCTAGCAAAATTGACCGCCTGCATGTAAAGTGTATTTTTATGGAATTGTTTCTTGGGAGAGGATTGTTCAGTAAATGTTATGCACATTTTTAATAAACATTGCCAAATTACCCTCCACAAAGACAGTTGCCACTTCCATTCCAGCCGTGTAAACTGAGTGTGTATTTCCCCACATGGTCGCCAATGTCAGAGATTATGGATTCTTTTAATTTTGCCAGTCTCGTGAGTGAAATGGTGTTTGTTTGTTTGTTTTAAATTTGCCTTTCACTGATCACGCGTCAGAGTCAGCATTTTTCAAGATGCCCATTGGCCGTCCTCACTGCAGGTCTATCCTTGAGACATTTCTTAAAATTTCTTTTCTCCTATTTCAGAGGAAGAAGGTCCCTTCCCTTGGTGCCCAACGATTCATTTCCTCCTGCTTCCCTTGTTTCTCTATTACCTTCTCTCTTCGGCAACTTTCATTTTGCTGTCTTGGCCGATTTCCTCCTCTTGCCTTTCAAACGCAAAGCAGACTGCAGTTTCCTTGGGAAAGAAGACTTGCTTCAATGCTACTACCCCCCTTCACTCCCCTCTGCTCTCTCCGCCCACCCCCTACTTGTCACAGGAGTTCTCCGCATCCACAGCTCTCGCCGCCTCCCATCAAGGATACCAATGATTTCACCCTCTCCAGATTTTATTGAACTTTTTATGGCCTTTTAAATACTCTCACGCTCTCTTTTTGGTCACCATCTCCTCTCAGCTCCCAGCTGCCACCCCACTTCTCTTCTTATTTCTAGAACTACCTTCTTTCTTTCTCAAGCTTTTTTTTCCCCCTTCCTTTGCCAAAAAGTGTGTGGATTTTCATCAATTCTTGTTTTTGGACCTTTGTTCTTTTCCTTCGCTTTGGAGTTCTCATCTGTTCCAAACATTTCAACCTTTATCTTTCAAGGACTCTCAAATCAGGCTTGCTATCTCATGACACCTCCAGTCTGTCTCTTCCTTGGACTTTCCCCCACTGAATTGGGACACTGTTACCGTAAGATCTGAGCCCGAAATTACACTTATCACCACCCAACCCAACGATCTTTGTAATTTTACCAATTTTTGTGGGTAATAACAGGGAGAAGAACCTTGTTTTCTAACTAGCAGAGTTCTCCCTAGATAGAGGCTTACTTTGTCTACTTTATGAGTCACTTTCAGTGAAGGGGCCGGGTGAGAGCGTGACCTCAGAAGCCATGAGGCTTACGTAAAACAAGGTGATGATGAAACTTCTTTCCCAACAGGGCTGACCCGCTATTCCACTTTGGTTTTGCTGGCTATGCTCTTCAAGAACTGAACCGTCTGGAACAGTAAGAGGGACGGGAGTGGCTGTGGGAAGAGGAGGAAAGAGGTAGCTGCCATCTTGAATGGAAGTTTGGCAAAAGAACAAACACATTTAAGAAAGATTCTGTAAAGCTTTTCACTTGGTATAGAATTCTAGATTGACACCATTTTTGTATTACCCTAACAGTGTGGCTCTACTGTCTCCCACTTGCATTGTTTTCGTCGAGAAAACTTCTGCTTCCTTAATCTTATTCTGCTATACAAACTATGTCTTTATTCCCTGGCTGCTTTTAAGATCTCTCCAACAATAGCTTTGAGCAGTGTGACTGTGGTATTTTTTGGGGATGTATGCGTGTATGTCTGTGCTGCTTGGGTTCTGTCAAGCTTCTTGGTTCTGAGGGTTTAGTGTTTTATCAAATGGGGAAATTTTTCAGTCATGATTTCTTCTAATTTTTTTCCTTCTTTCAATCCCTCTCCTTCTCCTGTGGGATTCCAACAAGTATATTAGGCCATTTGAAGTTGTCCCATACCTCACTTATCCTATGTTTATTTTTCAAAAATTCCTTTTCCCCGTGGATTTCATTCTGGTTTGTTTTTAATGCTATGCTTTCGAGTTCATGAATAGCTTTTTCTGCATTGTCTGATAGAGAACTGATCTAATCCAGAGTTGTTTTTTTTTTTTTTCATTTCAGACATTGTAGTGTCCTGTCTAAAAGTTCAACTTGGGGCTTTTAAAAAATATCTTCTATGTCTGTATTTAACATCTTTCCTCTAGCCTCTTGAACATATGGGATGCACTTAGAATAGTCGTGCTAAGGTCTTTGTTGTAATTCTACTATCTGTGTCAGTTCTGGGTTAGATTTGATGGATTCATTTTTCTCCCATTACGAATTTATTTTTCAGCTTCTTTGCAAGCTGGGTAATATTTTTATGGCATGCCACACACTGAATTTTACTTTTGTGTTGGGATTTTTATATTCCTATAAATATTCTTGGGCTCTATTTTAGAACACAGTTAACTTCCTTGGAGACAATCTGATCTTTTTGTGTCTGGCTTTAAATATTTGTTAGGTGGGACCAGACCAGCATTTAGGCTACGGATAATTATTCTCCCCCTCTGAGGCAAAGCACTTCGAGTACTCTCCATGATGCTCTGTGAATTTTAAGGTTTTCTAGTCTGGCTGGTGAGAATATGCACTATTTCTGGCCCCATGTGAAATCCAGTCACTGTTCTCTTTAATCCTTTTGGGTGGTGGTTTTTCCAGCTTCAGAGTTTCCTCACATCCATGCTCTGATCAGCACTCTGCTAAATACTAAAGATCTAAAGATTTCTAAAATTCTCCTTTTGGGCAGCTCTCTCCTCTCTCAGCTCATGGGGTTTGCTGGTCTCTACCTGGGTTTCCCTCTGTGAGCCACAGCCTGGGAATTCTCTCAAAGGAGCAGTTCGGGCAATTATAAAACTCACCTGTCCTTCCTTGCCTGATGTCTAACATCTTAACCACAATTGTTTTATATATTTTTATATATTTTATATATTTTGTCCCTCCCTTCATTTTGGCTGGAAGTAGAAAATCAGCTATTTTAAAAAATATTTTAAAAATTAAAAATGTCATTTTTATATGTGTCACATATTTACTATTGACATTCTATCAGTAATCTTCTGTAGCTGGCTTCTAGCAGCCCATGAGACCCAACTGTTAAATATTCAGAAATATCCTGACTTCGTTGTTAAACTGTTAATAGTTTGAATCTGGCCATGGAGGAAAGGCTTATATTCATCATATGGGACAGTATGAAACCTCCCAGCTGTTTTTCCTCTTTTATGTTGCAGCCCCAACAACTGCCTTACCAGGTCTCTCTGGACTTTTTTTTTTTTTTAATTCTTGCCTGAAAGATAATCTTTAACATTTCTTGTACCGTGTGTCTCCTGGTGATGAATTATTTAAGTTTTTCCAAGATTTTTGAAAGATCTTTTCCCTGGATATAGGGTCATTGCAGATCTAATTAGTTGGGTTAGGATGAGGTCATACGGGAGTCCTGTGGGCCCCTAATCCAATGCGACTGGTGTTCTTGTAGGAAGAGCCATGTGAGGAGAGCACCACGTGACGACAGAGGCCATGTTGGAGCCGCGTAGCTACAAACCAGAGTGCCAAACATTGCCAGCAAGTCAACAAACGCAGGAACAGGTGAGAAAGGATTCCCCTCCAGGTGTCAGAGGGAGCATGGCTCTGCTGTCATCTTCATTTTGGACTTCTAGACTCCAGAATCGTGGGACGATAAATCTCTGTTGTTTTAAGCCACACAGGGTGCCGTACTTTGTTACAGGGGCTCAAGGAAACGGAGACAGAGGACTAAGTGGATGCCAGTTTCTTCATCATGGCGGGAAGCAGAAGTTCCCAGACTCCTTTAGCTTTGCTGAGTGTCTGAAAGATTTTCCCACCTTTTACTTTCCTCAGTGGATAATAAGTTATTGGAAGGCAAGTACCACATCTTATTTATTTTTGTGTTTTCCATAGCTTCTATTTACCATTGGATTTAACATGCATGTCAGTTGGATATGAAATCTGTGGCTTCAGATGTTGGATAGGCAAAATAATTTTATTTTCTATAATTAGTATCATTTTATTTTTAAGTTCCCATCCCATTGGGGTACACGTGGTACATTCAGGGGTTTCTCAGATTTTTCAGACAATGCTTTTCTCCTTATCTTTCTTCTTGGGGGTAGCTAAGTTCTGGGGATAGTTTACGAAGTGTCAAGACCTTGTCAGGGAGGGTACTTGATCTTTGGTCATTGTTTATCTTTTCTTCAGAATTCTCATTCATACTACTTTTCAGCCTCTTTCCCCACTGACATCTGCTGCCTCTTTGGTATGTCTGTCTGTCTGTCCATCAGTCCCTGGTGATCCATGCAGGATGTCCTATGTCTTTCATATTTGAACCAGGAGGCCTCTGCAGGCTTGATGGCTTCTCTCATTTCATCTGTTTTCACACAAATGAGAGGGTGGCCATTCCTAATCTATCCTCAGTGCCTTGAGGGTCCCTAGAGACTATTTCTGGTCTCTCTGTCAAGAAGCATGGTAGAGCCATGTATTTGTTCTCCGTTGCTGCTATAACAAATAACTACAAACTTGGTGCCTTAACACAGCACACATGTACTATCTGTTCTTGTGTTTGTTGGCTTGCTTATGATTCAGAAGCTTGACACAGATTTTGCTAAGCTGATCTCAAGGTGTCAGCTGGGCTGTGTTCCCTTCTGGAGGTGCTAGGAGAGAATCCATTTCTCTGCCTTTTGTAGCTTTTAGAGGTCATCTGCACCCCTTGGCTCTTGGCCTCCTTCTGCCTTCAAAGCCAGAAACACAGCATTTCTATGACTGTTTTTGGCACCACATCTTTCTCTGACTCTCTTCTGTTTTACCCTTCCATGGTTAAGGACTCTTGTGCTTACGTTGAGCACACCTGGATAATCTAAGCTAGAGTCCCTATTTTAAAGAAACCTGATTAGAAACCTTAATTTCATCTTCAACCCTAATTCCCCTTTGCTCTGTAACTCAACAGACTCACAGGTTCTGGGAATTAGGATGTTGATGATTTGGAAGGGGCACTATGGTTCCCACAAGCCATTTTTACTTACAGGTCTGGTGTGAGTGACATGTGTGGACCCAGGACCTGGTGCTCCTCACCCTGGAAATTAGATAACTCTCCTCTGCAAGAACCTCTGAGCTTCTGATTCTACAGCTGTCTCTCATTTCTTTTCCTGATCAGGTGGAGAGGCCAGGACACAGAGAAAGAACAATCAGGGAAATGCAGCAACCCCTCCTTGGCTGACTCTCCTCTCTTTCTCTTAGCCAAAGGAATTTTTAGCTCATTCATAGAGGAAGATAGAACCTTCAAGTGTCTTCTTCCAAATTCCATCATTTAGGGATAGATTTCAGTTTTAAAATTAAAAAGAGAAGAGTTACATTTATTGTCATTCTCTCCACGTATAAAGCTTTATCCTGTCAGTAGTGATTCATGAAGAATCTAGCGTGGAGAGAGAAACCCAACATGGTAACAAAAGGATTTGAGGGGAGGCTTGCCAGAGAGGTGGGCGCCCACCTAAGGAAGTGCCCAGAAGGGCAAGGAGACAGCAGAGCATGGTTCAAGCCAGGTTTCAATTCAGCTTGTCTGGCCGACACCTCCTCATCCGGGCCAGAGATACGGCTGGTTCCTCTCTCAGCTGTAACGGAGTAGAGGAATCATATTCTCATCCACATTTCAGTATATGAATGACTTGAATGAATTGAATGAATAAGCGATGTTACAGATGGGGACGGAGAGTGAGGAGCTGTTTTTCTAAGGCATGAGCCATATGGAAGCTGCTCCAAGCTACTGAGTTGTGACAATCATCAGAGAGTCAGGAGCCAGCTGGCTTCCCTGATCTGGGTGACATGTCTCTTCGCCCTCCAGTCTGTTGTGCCATCTCTAGGGAGGAAGACCACGTCACTCTCCATGCGTGGTGATGACACTGAGCCAATGCAGGCGACGAGTTACGTCAGCTCTCATGGGCTGCAAGGACCCACACAGCCTTAGCTGGTGTGAAAGGCTGCCAGCCAAATGGAGGGTTGACGTGGTCTCATCAGGAGCAAGAACGCTCCCTTCGCCCTGTATCTGTGGCCACCCTCTGCCTCCCTCCCTTCCCTCGCTCAATAAAAATTCCAGGGGCAGACACGAAGGAGGACAGAAAGGGAAAGAAAAGGAGAAAAGAGGCTGCGTGTGTGCCTGTGGGCATGTGTCCATCTTGGGCTCACTCCGTCCAATCCTGACATGCACACACATGACATTGAGTCCTCTCAATGGACTCCGAAAAACTGAGAGTGAACAGCGAGTTGGCAATAACAGTTTTTCACGTGTTCTAAATGTTCACAGAATGCACGCTATCCTGAGCACTTGATTTACCATTATTTAAATATTACAAAAGTATTCATTAAACATGAAAAGGCTAAAAAATCACAACACTCTCTCACAAATACAGTGTTGCAGCTGATACTCTGTTACAAGCTAGAACCCCAACACTAGCTTTGAGTTGTGTTGCTGCGGCATTGGCAATAATAACAAAGATATTATTACATCACTAGACACGGATGAAATGGTGAAGGGTCACAGATGCCTGATTTGCTTCAGGCTCTTTCTCCCTGTTAGGTCACTTCTACTACTTCCTTTCCTCGGTACTCACCTGAAAGCATTCCATCAGAGCCAACCCCAAGAGAATAATTGTTTTGAAAATGAATCCTTCAGAGGACAGGGCACGGCAAAGGAAGAGGAACGGGGAGGTTGGCTGGACCACGTTGGCTGTCTCCCAGGCATCTCGGGGTCTTCTGTCTCCTTTCAACAGAATGAGGTTCTACCAGCTGCTAAGCCAATTCTCATCCTCAGCTCTTATGAATCAATGGCTTGGCAATGCTTCTCATGTGTCATTCCTTCAGCCCCCACCCTCCATCCCATCCCGCTGTAAATCTCCCAGCCTGCTGCAGGCATAGGCTTTCCCTCAAGTCCAAAAACAAGCCAACACTTGTAAGAGTTGCCTCTTACACCAGGCAGCATGCATCTTTCAACCATTTGGAGGTGTTCTAATCCTTCTCTTAAATCTTACAGATGGGAAAATTGAAGATCAGCATTTCCTAAACCAGGAAGGAGTAGAGCTGTGATTTGAACCCAGCTCTATTTGATTCCGAGTCCCCGTGATGTTTCCTCTACCCCATGTTGCATTTGGAGCATAAATGAGATCTAAGGAGGTCATTAGAGGCACATGGAACACAGGGACCAACTCTGATCAGTTCAGTAGTTGACTCTGCCTGTCCAGGCCTCAGATCCCGTGTGCCAGGGATGAAGAGGATACCGATGCCTTGGATGGCTGTCAGAAACGGCTTCCTTCCCTCGGAGCTGAGCCTTTTTTGCTTTGAATACCCTGAAGACCTAAATCTCTTGAGCTCTGATCCGCTTTTATCTCCTTTCCAGCTACCCAGGTGACATGTCCTATAGCTGGTCTCTAGCTTCAGAGTCTGAAATTCCTTTTCATCATCCTGCCGGTTTCACGCTTTCTGTTGGTTACGATGACTCTCAATCGTCTCCAGGGGGAGCCAGAGAGCCGCCTCTTGTTTACAGGTAAATAATGAGTCATTTGATGTATCTACATACTAGGCCTTCAGCAGGATTTCAGTAAAGATAAGGTGCAGGGTAAAGCTGGTTCCCAGGGAGGACGGGGTGATTCATCACACGCTCAAGAAAGGACCAGCCTCATTTCCTCCCCAGCTTGAGGGGAAATGATCCCTCTGCTCTGTGGCGCAGATCTGAAGAGGGCGGAGCCCTGCAGCCACTGGCCCGGAGGAGAGCGGGTCACCCAGACTGACTGAGCGGAGGTTGGCTTGAACTATGCCCGGCTGTCTCCTTGCCCTTCTCCTGGCCACTTTCTTAGGTGGGCGCGCTTCTCTCTGGCAAGCCTCCCTTCCAGTCCTCACCCTCACGCCAACCTTATGAATCCAGAGCCTCGGCTGTTGAAATGACTCCCTTTAGTACATTCCTTCCATTTTCTGGTTTCGATATGGGACTTTAACCCTAGTGGCTGGTATGCTGAGTCTTGGTCTCCTCTTATCTTCTGGGAAGGAGTTTGCTCCCTCGGTCTCCCCTTGCCTAGTGCCCTTCTGCACCCTTACCCTTAGCCCTCCCAGCCTGCTTCCTGGAATGGACCCCATATGCCTGAGCCATGTGGAAGGACCTGAGCCACCCCCGGGTCAGGACGGGAGGCAAGCTTAGCTGGGGTTCCTCGCTCTCAATGGCGTTTTACTCTTCCCTCGGGTGTCGGAGCTCAGAGCCTCCACCAATGGGCACCTGTCAAGGTGCAGCCCGTGGGCAGCCCGCTGTCCCTGGAATGCACCGTGAAGGGGACAACAAGCCCTTATCTATACTGGTACCGGCAGTCACCGGGGGCACCCTACAGTCGCTCTTCTCCTCTTGAAGTATTGACCAGATAGTTCGTGAGACGCCGCAGAACTTCACAGCCCTTAGGCCCCAGGATGGCCAGTTCCGCCTGAATTCTGAGAAGCTCCTCCTCGGCGACTCTGGCTTCTGTCTCTGCGCCTGGAGTCTCACACCGAGGTGGGTGGGGCAGACATCCGTGCAAACACCGCACCCTCTCCCCGCGCCCTCGCTCTGGGGCTGGGGGGAGGGTGCTTGGCGGTCTGTCGGCCACGGTGAGAACAACGGAATCAAGCCAGATTCTCCAGAAGAACTTCACCAAGTCCTCAGGGAGAACAAAAAGATATTTGTGTGCCAGCCCTGTGAATTGCATACGCGTAGTTAAATTCCCAGGGCAGGGGACACATGGTCCTGGGCTGTTATACTTCAACCCTCAAATGAGCTGGACCTTGCCTCACACTCTCTTCTCCTGAATTCCTAGCTGTCCGTACTGGGGAGTGAGAGAGGTGGGAAAGGCCAGTAGCAGGATGTGGTGCAGAGGCAGACAGGTGGTTGAGGACGAGGATGCCAACTGAGGTGACCTCAGTGGCTAATTTTTTTTTAAGATTTTATTTATTTGACAGAGAGAGAGAGATTCCAAGTAGGCAGAGAGAGAGGAGAGAGGAGGAAGCAGGCTCCCTGCTGAGCAGAGAGCCCGATGCGGGGCTCGATCCCAGGACCCTGAGATCATGACCTGAGCCGAAGGCAGAGGCTTTAAACCCCTGAGCCACCCGGGCGCCCCTCAGTGGCTAATTTTCATCACCTGGAGAGTCTCCTTCTGCTGACCTGTCTGCAGAGATGGACATTTTGGAGAAGCTTGGATGCGGCTTTGTGTTGGGGAAGGGGCAAGGTGTTCAGTGGGCTGTTCTCTTGCGGGCTGGAAGTGTGCTCCTGTTAGTGTCAGAAACCACATGTGGAGATTGTGAATATTGTTTTGGATTTTAGGCTTTTTAATTCGTATTCTGCTGTGTCCCATCCCTTCGTTCCCTCGTAGCAAAAAGGAGCAGAGAAGCAGATGGGGACCAAAGACATACAAAAGAGGGAACGAGATGGGGGCACACATGTATAATGGTAAAACCCTGAAAAAGAGAAATTACTTGGATGAGAATGAGGGAGAGGAAAAGGCTCCTGGGGGCGGCTGGGAAGAGATGCTACGGTTCCCTTGGCAACCGAGCTTCCTTCCTCATCCCTCAGTCCCTCATCCCTCCCTCGCCCTCCTTGTTCCCTCATCCCTCCCTCGCCCTCCTTATTCTTAACAAGTTTTCTTTTCTAATGTCCTTTGTGCTCCACGAGGGGGCACAAGAATCTCAAAATACTCTGTTCCTGGCATCACTTCATCTAGGACAGTTCAGACGTTTGTTTATTTTCAGTACCTTACGATCTGCAGAGGAAAATCTGAGACAGACGCATGGTGATCAAGACAGTGTTTACGAATGTCCAAGGGGCTCCTGCGGTACCTTCAGGATCTGCTTCTGTATTAAGCAGTGAAGCATATGCTGGGCCCTCTGAGGCATCCCAGGGATCAGAACGAAAAACAAAGTGCACTCGAGATGGTGCTGGGCGCAGTCACAGCATGGCTTAGTCAAGGCCCTGCGTCGGCTTTTTTTCTCCCCCGTGTGTGAAAATATTAATTTACTAAGGCGAGCAGTAGTGCTACCACCACAGAAGTAAAGATGTGTTTGCAACTCAAGTTTGGTTCACACTTAAAAGTAAACAACGTTTCAAGCTAATGTTTGTTTGTTAGCTGATTTTTTAAAAAAAGATTATTTATTTATTTATTTATTTATTTGACAGAGAGAGATCACAAGTCGGCAGAGAGGCAGGCAGGGAAGCAGACTCCCTGCTGAGCAGAGAGCCGGATTCGGGGCTCGATCCCAGGACCCTGAGATCATGACCTGAGCTGAAGGCAGAGGCTTTAACCCACTGATCCACCCAGATGCCCCATGTTAGCTGATTATTGAACATTAGCAGAGTTGGAGCTTTCCCTGAAACAGTGCTGCCAGATTATTTTCACTTAATGGACTTCAAGGTTGAGAACAGGCTTAGAGTGAAATCAGCATGGAGCAGATGGATAACCGAGCAAGTTCTCATATGTGTCCCTCTGCCCCCCCAGTTTCCCGTTATTAACGTCCGACTCTGGTGTGGCACGTTTGCTACTTCTTAGGCTGTACCTGTCTGTGGTTTTTGACAAAGATACCTGTGTCCTGCAAACAGCTCTGCTGGCCCACATGTCCTGTGCTTCCTCTATTGACTTCTCTCCTCATTCCCTGATCTTTTCTGTCTCTGTATTTTGAAGGCACCTTGGTTTTTGAGTCTAAATTTACCAGTTAGTTTTAACCTTGGGCTAATTATCTCATCTCTCTTTTTCCTCACCTGTCAAACTTCCCTCACCGGATTCAGTGTATTATATGAGAAGTTGGTGTTCGAAAGCCCTATTACAGGATCCAATTTTCAACAGATATTATTTTCCCCTTTTAGCTTACAAGATATTTTGATCCCAACTCACCCCAAAGAAAGACTTATTTAAAAAAAACTTTAAATTTTAAGCTATGTACTAAATATTTAAAAATACTGAATATACTTGGGTGGCAAGCTGGTGAGACTTGTACCCTGTGTGGTTCCCATTCAGATGCTGGCAGTTTCTGGTGGGGTTTGATGAGGCTTCAGAATCCTTCTTCACGGAGAGCTGTTCCAAGTAACCACTACTGGTCAAGTGGTAGGAGAGGTAAGACAGGTTTTCGTTCCCGTAAAATATTCAGAAGTTCTGGGAAACTTCACAAAGGAGAAGTTTTAGTGATGGTGAGCTTTTCAGGAGGCTAGTAGCATTTAGATAAGCAAAATTACATTTTCAGCCTGAGAGTCTGTTTGAGGAGAAACATGGAGTTCCCAGTGAATGTTGTGAGTTCTAGAAAAGCAGCCAGTGGACAACCCTGATCATTGCACAGAGTGGAGTGATAGAGAGAGAGGAGGACATCGATAGGTTAGGGGCGACTTTTCAAGGAGAGGCTTGAAAGCCCTCCAAGTTCATCCACGCAAGTTAACATCCTCCGTGTCATCTGCACTATTCATGAATAAGAGACCTCATCCCTGATGGTTTTTCTATGTCTCAGGACTCAGGAATCTACCATGACCTTAATTTCAGGAGACAAAGGAAACCAGCTCAGGATGGCAGATGCTGCCAGGAGTTCATCAGTCTCACCTGTGCCTGCGGCAGCCGAAGCTGGCTCATGCCTAGGAGAGCTTCCAGGACCCCGTGCTTGGCTGACTTTGGAGGCCCGCCAGGATCACAGCTCTCATGCATGTCATCCCTAGGCCACTGGCAGGTGGAAGATCCAGAGCCACGTGCCAGAGGCCAAAGGAGCTCCTCTCAAGCTGTTTTGCCTAGATCTCAGGCACTCACGGGATTGACAGGGAGTGAGCCAGGAGCTCTCGACAGCTGAGGAAGTCAGGAGAGGCCCAGCGTTGGAGAGCTGGTGATGCTGAAATTGGGCTGCTTCATGTTTTTGCAGGACTATATGCTTTGCGTTGAGTTTGGTGTAGCCCAAGCACACTTGGCCTGTGACGTAGCCTGTCATTTCCCACTCCCTCCTTCATGGGATTCTCTCTGTCTGGTTTTCTGTTCTCTCTGCATTATGTCCTCCCTCCTCCTCTTGGCCAGCTGGGATAGAAATTGTCCGTCATCCAGACCTCCCAGGCCTCAGCAGGATTCCCAGGGAGTCCAGCACACAGACAACAGCTCAGATACCCAGAGACTGAGCCTATGTTCTGTCCGTTGATTATTTGGGGCTGCATTTCCTGTGACTCATTAGCACCTCTCATTAGATGAATGGAAGGAAGCAGGAGGGCACAGTGGAGAAGGGGTGAGGAGGTGGGGGTGCGCATTTCGGGAACAGGTGGGAGGAGGGAGTTGCCCAAGTGATGTGGGGCCAGGAGAGACCCCAAGTGGGTCAGAGCGGTTTGCAGCTGTTTTCATTCTTCACTATCTCCGTGATGGCTGCTGCAGCCTCTGATCTCGGGGTCACCGCCAGCAGGTGCAGACCTGGTGTTGGGGGAGGGGTGGTCTGCACGGGGAGCTGAGGTGCCGAGATCCCCCTGTAGAGGGCCTTTCCTCTCCCTCTGTAGTTCTATTTCCACTGCCACAGTGCTCACCCGAGGCTCAGTAGAAAGAGCAGCAGAGGAGGGGTTGGGGCAGGATGTGGTGAATGTGGTTCTCATGGTGCTCAGAAGGGAGGCGGGGTGGGGGGAGGACTTTCACAGGCCCCCAGATGCAGGACCTGCTAAATGTCAAACCACATCCTGTTGTGAGCCCCTGAGATGAGCCGGGGCCAGGTGGAAGGCTGTTGTGATGCTGCGCAGAGATAAAGAGCTCCGCAGCCGGGCCGCCCTCACACATCCCCAACCCCCCCCCCCAGTTGTCTCCCGAAAGACCCCGACCTGCATCTTTTTCCTTCCTGCCTTTGATTCAAGCCTGCTGTCCTTGAAGCACTATTGTCTTCTCATTCACAGCCCAGCCCGGCCTCCTTCCTGGAGGAGGGCCGGGGAACAGGTTTGGGGGCTCCAGGAGCCTTAACTGCGGGGTTCCAGGGTCCGCACCAGCCCCCTCCCCCCAGAGAGCCCCTGAGGCTATGTCACTGTGCAGATACTGTGTGTCTGGGAGGAACTTAGATTCCCCGAGTTCTCTTCCTCGTGGTGGTTTGGGGCCCGTAGACTCTGAATCCCTGAATCTAAAGTACCGAGTTCGAAGATTCTCTAGACATCACTTTACCCGGTCTCCTCCCTTCACAGACGAGGTGACAGAAGCCCCAGGAAGCAAAAGGAGTTGTCTCGCACCATGCAGCTGGGGACAGAGCAGGACCAGAAGCTAATTCTCTGTGTTTGAGCAGCTCCTGGGTCTCAGACCTCAGCTTAGAGGAACGTGGGCTCCATATTGAGCGGCGATCTTGCTAGGAATTTTACAAGCTGCTGTGGAGGAGGACAGAAGTCGCAACCCCCAGACCCGAGGGACGTGAGGATGGAGGGGTCCATACGATGACCCGCAGAATTAGGCTCCTCAGGAACGAGCCGGGTTGAAGAGAGGAGCTGAAGAAAAGTGATGAGATTAAACGAGTACTCCCTGTCTCCCTCATCTCCAACCCGCACCCCCTCCGCCGAAAGAGAAAAACAACAGTTTGCACCCAGGAAGGCTAGTGTATGGCTCATAGCAGGACCTGTGAAAAAGACCCAGGGTCTGACTCAAAAGTGAGTTCTGTGTGTGGGTACAGGATGTTGAAAATTGCCCTAACAGACTCAGGGTGGACAGTACGGAGACTAAGGAGGTAAGCTCTCTCTCTGTCCTGTGTAGGTCAGAACCACCTGGCCCCGTGTTCCGTTCTGAACAGCACACTCTTAGGAAAGGAGAAGGGTGAAAACAAGCATAAATGTTTTCAGAAGGGAGTGGCTGGGCTGTGGAGCGTTGGAAATGCTCAAAACTGGGCCATGTGAGAAAAACATTGAGAGAGTACTGGAACTCTTTAGCCAGAAAATAAACTTTAGGCTAATGATAATTTTTATAATAGTAGCTAATATTTATTGAGGCTGTAAGAGCAGCTTTGCATGTTGTGTGCATTAAGAAGATGAAACCACCTTATGAAGTCGGGGCTGTGATTCAGCCCGTTTTACAGGAAGGGAAGCTGAGTCTTAGACGTGGTCATAAAGCTGATAAGTGCAGATCTAAGGCTTCAACTGAGGTCTCTCTGACTTAAAAGTGCATATTCTTTGTTCTTATAATGTTCTTTCTCTCTCTGCTGCAGGCTCTTTTTGCTCTGCAGACTCCAGCTTTTAAAGGTTGTGTTTATTCTGTCTCTCACAGATGTGTAGACTCGGCTGGGGTGGGCTTGCTAGCTGTCCCAGGAAGCGCTCTCCTGGGAGTATGGTGATGGTCGATGAGGGGTGTGACAGGTGTCACATGAGATTGACGGATACGGAAACAGTACGGAATTCTTCACAAGTGCCATCCGGTGATGAAATGGCTGCTCAGGCCGACGGAGAGCTCTCTGCTCCCAGGACAGGTCAAGCATAACTCGGGGAGTACAAGAATCCTTACCAGCGAGAGCGTCGGTCATTCCCACACCTGGTCAAGACGAAGTCTCACTGTGGGAATAGGGGTGCAGAGGACCCAGCTGTAATTGCTGGAGTGGCCCAGGACTTGGGCAGAAAGGGTCAAGTCCAGGACCACCCTCAAGTCACTATTTTAAAAAACCACCTCCTTTCGTCAGCGAGTTTGTTCAGGAAGAGTAGGGCGCTGGGCCCACAGGAAGCCCTGGAGGGCAGTCTCCTGTGAAGACCACCCGTCAGACTCACAGAGGACAGGCTGAGATACTTAGAACTGGCTGAGGACGCCCCTGGGGAGAGAGTCATGGCCGTGGGCTCTTGCCGACATATGGATCCACTCACTTATCGCTGGGGCCCCACCCTCCCCACGGAGGGAACCCTATCAGGACTTCAAGTAGAACAAAAGTAAGGGCAGTGGACAGAAATGGAGGCGAGTCCCCATGTAGTTGTGACTGTGGGTGTGTGGAGAGCGGAGACGAGGTCCTCTGTTGGAGGGGAATGATTCAGGATATGGCCAAGTGCAGTCACAGTAAATCCGAGGGGAAGGCAGAGAGGAATGGTGGGTTAAGGAACCCGGGACCTCAGATCCATAAACACAGCTTGAGAACGGAAAGTTTCCAAGATGAAGGGGAGGATAGCCAGCCCTAGACGGAGGCAGGATATTCTTCATGTTTGGGGCCCAGATGGGGTGGATCACATCTCAGATTATAGGGTATCAAGACCCAGAACTCACCACTCTGGTAACTACAGGAGACTGCCACAAACGATGGCAATGAATTGTAATCAACATTGTCTGTCTCCTGGGCTTGGTGGCCTTCCACACTGTGAGTCTTCTTATACGGACTTAGGGTAATTTCATGGACAGGGTAAAAGTGAACTTGGTCATGAAAGTTGGGAAGAGGTCAGTGGGTGAGCCAAAGAGCCATTCACCCATAGGTCAGTAGTCGTGCTAAGGATTGACATGGGGTTTTAGCCATTCCTGATCCCCATTAGCGTCTCCTCGCACCCCTAAATGAAAATACGTAGGCTTGAGCGTGGTTTTGGTTTCAAGTACCAATCCTCTGCTCCCACATCCATCCCTAAGTAGTGACCTCATGAGTGTCCTCCTACACAGGACATTTAGGGCTGTGTGTCACATTGATTGTTAGGGGCGAGATCAGCCAGGTTGCCCTTCCCTGGGTCCCTATGGAAGAGGAAAAATGGGGAAATGCCTCAGGGTAGGAAATGGAGATATTAATACCGACCAGGATCCATTGCTCATGTTCCACCCTCTCTGGTTCTAAAATCCTTTTTTTCTCTCTTCTCTCCCTCCTTCTTCCCTAATCACTTACTTAAGAGAAAAAAGTCTTTGTCTCTTGGATGGTCCCAGCACCTTCTGCCCCCATCCCTGCAGCCCAGCCCGCGTAGCTTGGCCATGAGCCCTACAGGAGGAAGGCGTCTGAGTCTTTCACAGATACTGGTGCTGATAGGAAAATTTTTCTGGGCAAGTGGCAGTGGCTTCAGCAGACCTTCCGCACAGGAATCGCACTCCCTGCCACGATGTTCTCCTGATGACATGAGCAGTTGCATGCTCCCCTTTGCCTCCTGATTTCTAAGGAAATCTCAAAGGTCACCGGGGTGAGGTTCCTCTCCTAGAGGGCTGCCCAAGGGGAGTCCAGGCGGGGAATGGTGATAACTTGGGGACCCCAGGCATCCTCCGAGAGAGGCCTGGCTTCTAAGTCTCTTCAACCCATAAGCTCGCTTTGCCCTGTACTGGTCTCACTTGTGGAGTTTGCCCCTGGGCGAATCCGCCCACAGATTTCTTCAATGGGCTGAAGTTTAGATGAGCCTTGAGACTAGACTAGGCAGAGAGGCCCAGGCCCGGGCCCAGGAATCGCTTCAGTGCTTTCCATTCTCTGGACCCAGAAACTCGTTTGGAGCTCCTTCAGTTGGAATGGGTGTGTGTCCTCATTTTCCAGGACAATATAGATTCACTTTTTAAATGTATTTTATGTATTTTATGTATTTATTTGAGAGAGAGAGAGAGAGAGAGCATGTGCTCAAGTGGGGGGAGGGGCAGAGGGGGAAGCAAACTCCCCGCTGAGCCAGGAGCCCTACACCAGACTCGGTCTCAGGACCCTGAGATCACGACCTGAGCTGAAGGCAGCTGCTTAACCTACTGAGCCACCCAAGCACCTGCTAATTCACCTCTTCTGTCCCAGAATCTCTCTCTCACCCTCAGCAGTGCCCCTGTTGGTGCACTAAATGACACCCTCAGCAGTGTCCCTGTTGGCAGTGTCCCTGTTGGTGCACTAAATGATATGATCGCCTTGCATCTAACCTGTCATTGTTCAGGTTCACCAGGGAGGAAGGATGGACGGGATGCCCAGAATCGGTCCAGAAGGACCTACGTGGATTTCAGAGGGAGGGGCAGAGGCAACTGGGGTTAACTTCTGAGTGCTGTGAGTTGAGTCGTGGGGAGGCAGGGGGTTGCCGTCTGAGGGAGACAAGAAAACAGCTGTAATGCTATGGGGAAGGGCGATCTCCCTGGGTGAGGTGCGCGGTGGGGCCTAGACGATGTTTACAACTCTCTCCAGCTCCAGCGTGTCTCCAGGAGCAGGCGGGTGGGGGTCATTCATCCTCCTGAGGACGTTCCTTCATTCTGCACGCTCCTCACGTTGGCAAACCCCAGGTGCCCGCAGGCATCTCCGCGCACATCCTCCCAGCTGCTGCTGCCCCTGCTCGGCCCCAGTGAGGACCCCCAAGCCTGCCGACCCTGTTTCCCTCCTGTGTGGGGTTCTTTTTTTTTTTTTAAAGATTTTATTTATTTATTTGACACAGAGAGAGAGATTACAAGTAGGCAGAGAGGCAGGCAGAGAGACAGCGAGAGGANGAGCAGAGAGCCCGATGCGGGCCTCGATCCCAGGACCCTGAGATCATGACCTGAGCCGAAGGCAGAGGCTTTAACCCACTGAGCCACCCAGGCACCCTGTGTGGGGTTATCTTCTCCTCGCCTCCCCTCCACCTCATCCTGCTCATCTGTTCCCTGCTGTGCACCCACGAACACCTGTCCCAGGCCACCCCCTCTGGTCCACACAACGCCCTCTTCTCTCGGAGAGCTTACCTGCCCCTTCAGCTGCTCCCCTCCCGGCCCCGGCCTTGTGAGGAGGCACCACGTGTGTCCAAAGCATGGGAGGCGTGGCTCTTGCAGGTCCGGGTCTAGGGCCTAACCTCTGTCCCCTGTTTTGGGGGCTTGTTAGTCATTATAAAAACAAGTAAGCCACTAGAAAAAAACGCGCTGCAGTTTGAGACATCTGGAAATAATTATGACTGACGGGGAGTGACAGGCATGTGAAGGGGGGCCCAGGCCACTTCCGCCCTAGGCCGTGTCCTTTCCTGGCCTGTGGGAGCTGCGTCTGGAGAACCCTCCACCTGCAGTTCCCGGACACCCAGTAGGGTGTGTCCTAAGTCCAATGACTCCCATCTTGATAAGAAAGAATAAGGGAGACACCCAGGCGCAGGGGCGCGGGAAGGTGACGTGGAGGCAGGCATTAAGGTTGGAGGGCTGCTGCCACAGCCAAGGACGACCAAGATGCCAGAGGTGGGGAGACACGGAAGAGGTTCTCCCTAGAGCTGCTGGAGGGAGTGTGTTCCTGCGGGCACCTTGATTTTGGACTTCTGGCCTCCAGAACTGGGAGAGAATAAATTTCTGCTGCTTTAAACCATTAAGTCTGTGGTCCTCTGTTACTGCGCTGCTGAGAAAGAAATACACCCTTTGTATGTTCCTGGGGTCCTGCACCAGAAGCCTGGGGAGGCTAGTCCATGGTCACCCAGTGTCAGTCACACCATTCTGGACACTACTTGGAACGAACTCCCCAAATTTCCATCTTCAAGAGAACATGTTACGTGTCACTGCTTACCAGTCATCTGATCTACGAACTGACTTCTTCGCCTGAGGAGGAGGGAGGACACCTGCTTCCAGGGGTGTGTTGGGGATGAACGGGGACGACACCAGTGCCGATGCCCCGAATCGGGAGCAAAGCAGGCCACCAATAAGGGACTCCACCTTCCCTATCCTTTCTTGGAGGTCAAACTTCCTTCTCACCCCTAACTTCCTGCCTAAGTGAGCTTCTCTCTGGCCTCTCTCACCGGTCCGTGGCTCTGTGTCTTCTTTCCCCTGATTGCATCCCTTCCCTCCCCGCTGCAGGGTTCTACTGGACTGAATGTGACTTGATCAGAGAGTTTACCCCAGTAAGGTAACTGTCTCTGCCCCAGCAGATGTGCCTGGCCTGCTGCATTTGGGGCGGCCTGCTCTGGACCCATCAAGGGCAGGGCTGCTCAGGTACGGCACCTCGGCCCCTTCCCCATGCCTCCCCCAGGCCCTAAAGGGGTGCTCCCCTTCTGGGAAAGCTTTGGGCTTCACTTTCAACTCTGTGTCTTCTTTAGGATTCTAACCTAGGTGTGCAGAATAGAGCTATATCTTCTGCTGCGATCTCAAAACAAGATGAGATGGAGGTCTTCAGAACGGACACAGATAAAACTGAAATGCATAATAAATGAAACTTGAGTCTGGAATTGAGAAATGACCAAGCATTCCAACCCTGTCTGGGGCCCTGTGCTGTGGTGGGGTTAGGGCTAATCTCTGCTCATCCTTACGCAGGTGTTCCCCGCTCCTGGCCCTTTGGACCAACCCTACCCTCTAGGAGTGTGGAGTGCCTGGGTATGGACCACGGAGCCCATCCTCATTCAGGATGGACAGGAGCAAGCAGCCTTGCTTAGAAAGAAGGGTCAGTCCCTCTGTACATGGCAGGGGAGGGGCCTTCCTTAAATCTTCAAAGACAGAACTTCACAGATACCCCTGAGACACAACACGGCCCGGCAGGACACTTTTATTGTTTCAGTCTATTTCAGCTTCAAGGTTGAGGAGCTCAGTCCGCAGGCAAGCAGAGAGAAGGGACAGATATCCCAGAAGGAAAGAGATAAGAGGTGGAGAGAGTGTAACTTTCAGAAATGCAGACGGGAAGCGCGTCAAGGAGAATCTTGGATGAGGATGATGAGCAAATAGGGTGCACTTTTGGAGCTGGTCTCAGGAACCCTTTCTCTTAACCTGAGGAAGAAAGGGCATTGTTAAATTCCCAGGGACCATGAACAGCAGGACGGGGCTAAGGGTGCCTGACTCTGGGCCTGATTTTGGTACAGCTGGTTGACCCTCCCCATCCTCTGAAGCAGCATCACATAATGATCCCTGATGTGAGCCATCTACGTGGTACAAGAAGGTGAACCCCCACTACACGGCATGGGGCACTGCCCTCCTGCAAGGCGAGGAGCATCGCAATGGGTAAAGCATGAATCACCGCCTTCCAGTTAAAAGCGGCTTACAGTTCAAATGACGTGGAACTCCATGAGTGAAAAGAATGGGCTGGATTTGTTAAGCATTAGTCAAATTTACTCCATCTATAATCACGCCTGGAAAGAGTTCTGAAATATTGCCAGATAAGGTCTGGCCCGTACTGTCCTTCCCCCAGGATAGATAGCCTTTGACTTTAAGACATAATGACTAATGAATCTGTACCAAACCAGTGACTTAAGACAGAACTAGGTGAAGTCATAAAACAAAGAAACACGACGGGAGCTCTGTTAAAACAACGCAAGCTCCAGGAGACTCATAATACAGATAAAAAAAAAACAGGCCTCATCAGTTAGACCTTGGGGAAGTACACCAAGCTCATCTACCAAGGCTCCTTTAATCAGTAAATAAACATCCTGGTTATGTCTTTGGTCATCCTCTGTTACAATGATATAAATAAAGGACCCTGAGCCCTGAAGTTTTTGGGGAGACTCCTGGAACATCATTCGAGCCCGTCTCCTCATTCCGCATTCGCCGATGCCGTCCTTTCCTTTGGGGACCCCTGGACCTGCTGGAGCTGGACTCCGGCAGATCCCCATACTTTCTCTCCAGTCTCGTAGTCCCACTGTAATGTCCTCGAGATATAGGCTAAGTCAGGGCTGAGTCAGGCTCTGAGATCCCCTCATGTTCCATGCGTGATGTTCTACCCTCTCCCTCCCGCCTGCCTGCCCCACCCTGCCCGCCTCCTCACCTTGGCCATCAGCACCAGGGCGCTGACCAGCACAGCGTACAGGGTGGCCTTCCCCAGCAGGATCTCATAAAGGATGGTGGCAGACAGGATGCCCTGCTGGTAGGACACTGCGGGTGGAAAGGGAGAGCGCACAGGGACCCATGAGCACGTGTCTCCGGCCTCCCCACCCCACCCCACGGGCCACGGTTCTCAGTGCTCGGCCTCCAGGACAAAACCAGGGGACACCGAGAGCAAGCAGAGGACAGGGTCACTTACCCGAAGTGAAGCCACAGTCTGAAAGAGAGAAGGGGGAGGGAATGGGTGAGAGACCCCATCTTCCAAAGCAGATGGAAAGCTGCCAAGTTAGGCGCACCTGAAACTAATGCAATGCTATTTGTCAGCGGGGCTTCAATTAAGAACAAGCCAAACACAAACACAGTAAGTCAGCCTCCTGGTTGGCACGGACCCCCAGGCTCAGACCGGGCTCCTCACAGACACCTAGACTGTCTTCCTGGTGCTGTGCCCGTGGAGCCACACCATCCTGGAGCAGAGGGGCTGGGGGCACCACCTCGGTGCTGAGCCACGCAGGCTTGGACAGTGAGGGGACCCCAGATGCAAGGCTCTGCTGGGCTGAGGATCTGGGGGAGGAATTAGCCCGGAGGTGCCCATTCACCCCCACGCTGGGCTCTAGTCTTCCCACCCTGTCCTGTGTCTGCCCGGTCTTCTGCCTGGACGCCCCCTTTGTGTGCCCCGCCTCACTCCCTACCCAGCCCCCCAGACCCGCACACCTGCTCTGCCCCAGGTCGCGGCACTGATGTTCTGGGTGACGGGTTTGGGCCGGCTGGCGTTGGACCACTCGTCATTGTCCCCGAGCCCGTGGAACTGGACTTGGCAGCGAAAGTGGTTGCGAGGGTTGTGCCAGAAGGCAGAGGAGACCCTCAGCCGGCTGCTCAGGCAGTAGCTGGAGCCCTTCTCGTCCGACCGGTCCGGGTAGGGCTGAGGGTCCGTGCTGACCCCATTCTGGACCTCCTTCCCGTTCACCCACCAGCTCAGCTCCACGTGGTCGGGGTAGAAGCCCGTGGCCAGGCACACGAGTGTGGCCTTCTGGGTGCGCGAGGTCTCTGCTTCTGATGGTTCAAACACTGTGACCGTGGGAGGTTTGACCTTTTCCAGGTTCTCTGCAAGGGAAGAGAGGATGGGACCAGGACTGGTCTGACAGCTGTCTGGGTTTCAGGTGTGTATGTTTCTGTGTATGTAAGACAGACAGAGACAGAGACAGAAATAAAGAAAGACAGAGAGAGACAGAAAGAGAGCTGGAAATGGAGTCATCACAAAGCAAAGTTGTGTTATAGTAGGTCCTGTGTGTTTGGGCATCACTGTCCCCATTCCTCTGTAATTTTTCTTCTGTCCTGCCTGTCCTTTGTAGTTACCCTGTTGACATTCTGGGGGGGACACTGTCCCCCCACTGACGTTATTTGCTTTCCCATCAGTAAAAGCTTACCTGTCTATGTTTCACCATATTATGTAGTCGTTATTTAAGTGGAGGGAGCACAGGATTGGAATCCGAATAATAGGATCCAAATCTTCAAACTGACTTTGCCCACAAGGATGACTTGGGGACAGTGTCTTAATTTCTCTGTATCATTTTTTCCGCTCGTGAAGGGAAAGTCCTGACCCTGACTTTCCAGAGTGAGAGTGAAGTGACATGAGCATTCAGACAGCCCAGGAATTTCTTCGAAATCGAAGCGTCTGAGGAGTAAAGGGGGAACTGGGAATAAGGGGGTCATTTGAGAGCTGGGGATTCTCCTCAGATGACAATCTGTAGGTGGCTTATTGTTGTGAACTCAGGTGAGGGTATCCTTTTGTTTTATGGTGCTCATGAGAATGTGAGAGTTTCTGACTTTCTTCGTGGTTTATGAGGTTATCCCTAGCCATCCCTCTGCCTTGAGGTACCGCCTGAGACTCCTCAGCTCGGACAGAGAGCAACCTCTCCTTAGGAGAATTTCAGGGCTTCGTCAACTTTCTTTGAGCCTTTGCTTTCAAATGTTAGACTTTTTTGCACAGTCAGCTTCCTAAGTAAGTATCTGAGATCATCAGAGTAACATCTTGCTAGCAGCTGCTTTGATACAATTTTTGTCCGAAGCCTCTCCTCTGCAGAGTCTTGGGTGACGGCCCAGACCACCCTCTCATTTGGCTGGCTCACTTCTTCTGGCTCTGCTCTCCATGCATCTTATCCTTCTCCTTTGCTTTCCACTGATTTGTTGTTGTTGTTGTTCATTTCTTAGCAATTCTGTTAAGATGAAATATCTCTTAATGAAAATCTAGTTTAGCCTGGAAGATGGCGAAAATGTCCTTCTAACTGACACTTCACATTTCTCTGGATGGGACCTAACTTCCAGGGCCAGCTTCATGAGTGTGTGACCCGTGGACAGGATCCCACGCTTACAAAGACCCCACCCTTCGCTTAAGGACCACTGTCACCATCTTGAAATTCTAAATAATTTTTAACAAGAGTCTGGCATTTTCATTTTGAGCTGGTCAGGCTTCCCATCCCTGCAACTCCTACTTGCTAACCCCTAGGATGTCTCTAGGTCTTTGCTTTACCAGAGGCGGTAACATGCTAATATCTGCACTGCCCAACTCCATCAATCTCTCTGCTCGGCCTGGTGTCTTCACTCTTGTCTCAAAGACACTGCCTCTGAAATTGGACCAGCTCTCCTGGGGCGCTACTGAATGTACTCCTCTGACCCCCATTCAGTCCTTCCTGCAAAATTAATGATGTCCTTTGAGTCACATGTGAGGCTCCCCACAATGTTTACTGATGCAACGGGCAGGACAAACAAGACGCTCTGAAGCCCTTGTCTACACAGCTCCGGGCGAGGGCAGGGTCCGTTTATCCTCCTGTGTTTGTGAGTCCCTGGGGGGTGTGGGTGAGCTTGCCTATGTGGGTGTAAGTGTAGGTACTGGCGAGCTTCTGTTTGTATAAGCTCTGTTTGCGGGCTGGACGGGTCTCTGGCAGAATTGTGAAGTTTCTCTCTCCTGTTCCCAATCCACCGCTCACGCCTACCCAGCCCTCCCCTCCTTGATCCGCCAAATCCTGTCCCTCCTCAGGCACTGGGCTCACCCTCTCCCCTCACTCCCCAGTGACCACTTAGGGGAAGGGTGGAGAAGAGAAGGGCCAAATTATGACAGCCCACCTTCCCTGCATGCTCTACATGTAGCGTCTTCTGCAAGTCACCCTCACAGCAACGGTAAGTGGTAGGTATTGCTGATGACCGTGTAGAGTGGAGGGGACCGAGCTTCACACAGATTTGACCCAAGGTCATTTGATCATCAGCGATCTAGGGATTGGGACCCAGGTTTATCCGGCTTTAAGTCTGGTCTTTTCCCCACCCCTGCTCATCAAAGGAATCTGGCATTTCCCCTGGACAAAGTTTAGCTGAGCCCCATTGGATCCAGCGTAACGACAGCCTAACAGCAAATGGGGCTTGCTGTTATCAAAGAATCCAGGTTAATGTACCAGTAGCATGAGTTTCTTCCCCTCTCTGGCCTCACCATTCTCGTCACCAGGGGATGTCTGAGGTTCCTTTCCAGATCTAGGAGCTTAGGATCGTCCTGGAAATTTTCCTCGCCGCACAAACAAAATATCAGCATTTTAATACATGTTTGTAACACCCGGACCTCGTCCACCACTGGGCTGTTGAGGCTGGAATACTCAGTGGGAGGCCCGCGATTTCAGGGTGGGGGGCAGAGGGAGACATGGGGCGTGGGGTGGGGATGCATCCCAGTGTCTGAGCGTCCACGGGTGCTGTAGACACACCCCAGGGCGCTCTCCGGCTTGGGAGACAAAGCAGGGGTTTTAAATAGGATTTTAAATGCTAAACAGTAAATCAATAACCCTTCTTGTTTTGACTCTTCACTGTCTCACATTGATTTTCTCTGGCCTCTCTACTCCTCTCCTGTTTCTCATTCCTTCTCTCCTCTGTTCAGCGGCCTCCCTTCCATCTACCTCTCCCAGGAGCCGACCTGGCTGGGTGCCCGCCAGTCCCAAGCTCGTCCCTGCTTTCTTCCTGCCCCTCCAGCTCCGTCCCGTTCTCTGCAGCAGGTACACCCTTCCTATGCTCCCTCCAGCCCCCGGTTTCCCTTCTCGGTCCGGTGCCCAGGCCAGCGGGCAACGCTCTCGTCCCCACCCCACCCCAGGCCCCTAAATACCCCAGGAGCAGGAAGAGAGCCCCACAGCCCCCTGGCCCTCCGCCCCGGTGCCCGGCCCGCGAGGACCCGCAGCGGAGCGCGCGCCCTAGCGCGGCCCACCCTCACCACCCCGCGGTCCGAGGGGCTGCGGCGCGGACACGGGCAGACGCGCAAATCTCACCTATGACCGTGAGCCTGGTGCCGGCGCCGAAATACCGCTCATAGGAACACAGAGGCCCAGCCCCGCGCGCAAACCCCGCGGCGCGCCAGCCGCTTCCCGCTCCGGCGCGCAGCCGGGCCCCAGGAACGGGAGTCCCCGCAGGACCCCGCCGGGAAGGGCCCTGGGGTCGCCGCCTTCCCTCCCGACCCCGCAGCGCTCGTGCTCGGTCCCGCGGCCACTCAGCCACGACGGTCAGNCCCCGCACCCCAAGAACCGGCCGCGCTCACCTAGCACCGACAGCCGCGTCCCCGCGCCGAAGTACTGGGTGTTTTGGCTCACAGCCCCCCGGCGCAGCACAAAAACAGGCCCGCCGTCCCCGGCCCCACCGCCCTCCCCGGCGCCCCCCGGCACCCCCGCTTACCTAGCACGGTCAGCCGGGTGCCCCTGCCGAAGTACTGAGTTTCTGCACTCACGGCCCGGAACCCCAGCACAAAAATCGGGCCCTGCCCTCGCCCGCCGGCCCCGCTCCCCCGCGCGCCCCGCACCCAGCACCCGGAGTCCCGCCTCGGAGCGCAGCCCCAGACCGCGCCGGGCAGCTGCCCACCCGCGTCCATGCCACCCCGCGGGGCGCGCGCCCCCCGCTAACCTGCTTACCCAGAACCGTCAGCTTGGAACCGGCCCCGAAGTACAGCTGCCCGGTGTTTGCACAGCTCTGGGGCCCCAGGCGCAAACCCGCCTTCCCCGACTCGGGACCCGGGAGGGGCCAGGGTCCCTGGGGTGGTCCAGGCCGGGCCCCCCACCGCCTTCTCACCGGGAGAGGCTTTCTTACCTAGTACCGTGAGCCGGGTCCCTGGCCCAAAGTGCTGCTCCCTGTGTAAGCACAGTGGTCAGGGGCTGCCAAGAATGTTTCCTCCTTCCTAGGCCCTTGGCACAAGCTGGAGGCACCGTGTCCTTCTTCCTGGGCTTCTCTCCTCCCACCCCAGAGCTAGCTGGGCATAATAATCTAGATGCTACAGGAGGTCGTCTCCAATTCGCAGAGGAGAATCACCTTGGCTTGGGGACAGTACAGTGGAGGTGGAAATGAACTGAGATGGGTGATGGGGGTCAAGGCTGGAGTTGGGAAGCGTTCCAGGCCAGACCCTGTCTCTTACTACTTACAGGACCTGCAACCTCTCTGGCCTCATTTCCTTCATCTGAAAAATGGGGTAATATGTTTTGCACCGTGTTGTTGCGAGTTCTTAATAAATGACGCATGTGTAAGTACTTTGGTCAAAGTTTTTATGAAAAGTGCTGGATGGTGATCCCACTTGGGTGCGTTGGCCCTTCACGTTCCCCGGAAGCTGTCTGGAGCCGGGAGATGCAGGGGTCTTCAAGTGCACATCAGGGACCAGCTCCGGAGATGCCTCCCAGCCACTCCCGGCCCAGGAGCTGTGTTCCCCGGGGTTGGGTGGAGGTAGTTTGTGAGGCAGAGCTTTTTGTAAAAGCACCCCCTCTACCTGAATCATCGTGTCCCCCCCCCAACTCCCACAATGTTACAGCAGGATACAAAAATGTTTCTTTCCCTCTGGTCCCCTCCCCCAACCTCTGGGCAGAGACAGGAAGTGCAGGTGACAGAGGTTTGACTGAGTGGGGCGGGGAGCCAACTCAGAGTACATTTAAAATGGGGAGGGGCTGGGGAAGGTCATGGTGCTCGTGGGGGGAGGGGAAGGGCAGAGAGGCCCCATGGCAGAACATACACCACACTCTGAGGAGACCCTCCGCGTCCCCAGGTCTCCCGTCGGGGACTCACTGTGCCCACCTGCACACACTGGCATTTATCGTGAGGTGGGGTGGGAGGAGTGAGGGGTGGATCCCACGAGCAGGTGAGGGCAGCTTGTGGCACGGGACAAGCCAACTCTGTAATTCCCTGGTGCTCCCTGAACAGAGTCCAAGCTCCTCATCCTTCATGTATTCCACGCACTCCATGAAGGTCTCCCGTGTGCCAGGCCTCACGCGGGTGGCGGGGACCTGAGTTCGCCCTTCCCAGAGCACGCACCCGCCTGCCCAACGTCTCCTCCCTCCTATCTCTGAACCTCGTCCCCGGCTAAGCACCCTCAAGTACCTGACCCTGTTGTTTCGGCTCTGGTTCATGCCTCTGACTGTCACGACCACCCTCCCACAGGGATAATTAGACCAATGCTTTGTTTGAAGAGTTTGCCACATTCTCAGACTCTTCCCTGATGCTCCCAGTAGGAAATTGAGCGCTAGCCGCTGACTGCATTTTAGTAGGCAGCTCGCGTTTCTATTGCAAAGCGCCACTTTGTATTTCAACTGTTTCTATTCATGAATGACCCCCTCCAGAACAGGTAGGCTCCCTGGGGACTGGGACTCGGATCTCTTTATTTTCTTGAAGGTGAGTAGCAGAACATTGCAATGATGTGTGCTTGATGAGTGGGTCAGTGCACACATGCATGTGTGTAAATAGATATACACATACGTGTGTGTGCTGTAGAAGTGTGCACACACATGTGAATGCCTCATGCGTTGCAATGGAGAGAGAAAGTCATGTGTTACAGTCCCGTGAGTGAGAGAGTAGATGGCTAGTTCAGGCAAGGAAGCGCCTGAGAAGGCTTCTTATAGGGGAAGATGTTGGGGCTGAGTTCAAGAGTAAGTAGGAGTTGGAGTACTATTATGTGCCTCCAGGTGATGGCGAGCTGAATAGTCTTGGGAGCAGGTGGCTCCAGGATGCAGGGCGAGCGGAGCGGGGTGTACATGGAGCGAGGTAGCAGAGGGCCACTGCCTAGATGCCACCCTCAGGACTGCCCTGCATCACCACGGTGACAATGAGACCAAGAGCTCCTAGAGGGTTCCTCAAAATAGCCATAAGGCCGACTCTCGGTTTGGGGGACCTTTATTTCCTACCCTTCCGGGAGTCATCGGGGCACATTTTCACTAGATGTAATTCACTCACGTAATTTTCACTCATGCAATTCACTAGGAGAAATTTATCAACAGATTTGTAACTTAAACTGGAAGACACCTGTGCTATTTGAGAATCCACCTCCAAGTCAGTGCCTTCTCTTCCCAGCCGGGAAGCCTGATTGGTGACAAGCGAGGAGGGTAGTGTACTCGGGGAGGCAGCTGGAAGGAACATGGTGATAGGTATGAAGGCCAGCTTCTTAGCCACGGGGACCAGTTGTTGGGAGACACATCTGTGTAGGTGGACTCTCCCGTAGGGCGCCTTCATCCAGGCAGGACAGACAGTTCTTACAGGAAATGTCGCCATTTTTCTGGGCTGTTCCTGACTAAGCCTCTTCAATCCCATCACCCCTGCTCACATTTACTCAAGTTCTCCTGACAGGGAGGAGCAGGGTGGCCCCAAGCTGGGTCCCTCAGCCCTGGTAGCGGAGGGACCTGCTCTTTCCTTGAATACCTTTTATTTCTTTTTCTTTTCTTTTTTCTTTTCTTTCTTTCTTTCTTTTTAAAAGATATTTATTTATTTATTTATTTGACAGAGAGACACAGCGAGAGAGGGAACACAAGTCCAGGGAGTGGGAGACGGAGAAGCAGGCTCCCCGCTGAGCAGGAAGCCCGATGTGGGACTCAATCCCAGGACCCCAGGATCATGACAGAGCCAAAGGCAGATGCTTAACGACTGAGCCACCCCAGCGCCCAATAGGTCTTACTTCTATCCTGACTGGATTCTATGGGAGGTCAGAGATGGGCAGAAGAGATATGCAGACACTCACGAGGCAGAGTCAAGCCAGAACAGGCCATTTTTATTGATTCAGTCAGTTTAGCCACACTGGGGTCCCCCCCTGGTTAGGGAGATTTGGGTCATCAGCGTCCAGGTGTTCAGGAACATAGCAGGTAGCTCCCGGAGTGAGCAGAGAGTTAAAAACAGCTCTTGAGAAGCACTGGCTAGAAGTGGAAAAAGGAGACTCCGTATGGGGAAAACAGCAAGCTGGAAGCTCCTGGATCCGCCTCTGAGGTAGTTTCAGGAACCCTTTCTCTTGACCTGAAGAAGAGAAGGTTTCAGGGGTTATCAGGAGTGATGGGAATTGAGAGGAAATAGAATGGTCCTCTGACAAGGTCAATGGTAGGGCTCTTTACAATGTCCATTGGGTTCTCAGGTGACCTCGGCTTCTCCTTCTCTGCCTGGTTCTCACTGTGATCCCAGAGCTACAATGTGTCTTCTGAGGCATGTGGGTGGACCTCCGTCTTCTTCTCCTGCCCACCGCTGGCCCTAGCAGGGTCTCTTACTACTCACAGCTCTGACTTGCTGTGTTTCAAGTGTCACCTCCAGACCCCCATCCTGCCCGCCTCCTCACCTTGGCCATCAGCACCAGGGCGCTGACCAGCGCAGCGTACAGGGTGGCCTTCCCCAGCAGGATCTCATAGAGGATGGTGGCAGACAGGATGCCCTGCTGGTAGGACACTGCGGGTGGAAAGGGAGAGCACAGGGACCCATGAGCACGTGTCTCCGGCCTCCCCACCCCACCCCACGGGCCACGGTTCTCAGTGCTCGGCCTCCAGGACAAAACCAGGGGACACCGAGAGCAAGCAGAGGACAGGGTCACTTACCCGAAGTGAAGCCACAGTCTGAAAGAGAGAAGGGGGAGGGAATGGGTGAGAGACCCCATCTTCCAAAGCAGATGGAAAGCTGCCAAGTTAGGCGCACCTGAAACTAATGCAATGCTATTTGTCAGCGGGGCTTCAATTAAGAACAAGCCAAACACAAACACAGTAAGTCAGCCTCCTGGTTGGCACGGACCCCCAGGCTCAGACCGGGCTCCTCACAGACACCTAGACTGTCTTCCTGGTGCTGTGCCCGTGGAGCCACACCATCCTGGAGCAGAGGGGCTGGGGGCACCACCTCGGTGCTGAGCCACGCAGGCTTGGACAGTGAGGGGACCCCAGATGCAAGGCTCTGCTGGGCTGAGGATCTGGGGGAGGAATTAGCCCGGAGGTGCCCATTCACCCCCACGCTGGGCTCTAGTCTTCCCGCCCTGTCCTGTGTCTGCTTGGTCTTCTGCCTGGACGCCCCCTTTGTGTGCCCCGCCTCACTCCCTACCCAGCCCCCCAGACCCGCTCACCTGCTCTGCCCCAGGTCGCGGCACTGATGTTCTGGGTGACAGGTTTGGGCCGGCTGGCGTTGGACCACTCGTCATTGTCCCCGAGCCCGTGGAACTGGACTTGGCAGCGAAAGTGGTTGCGAGGGTTGTGCCAGAAGGCAGAGGAGACCCTCAGCCGGCTGCTCAGGCAGTAGCTGGAGCCCTTCTCGTCCGACCGGTCCGGGTAGGGCTGAGGGTCCGTGCTGACCCCATTCTGGACCTCCTTCCCGTTCACCCACCAGCTCAGCTCCACGTGGTCGGGGTAGAAGCCCGTGGCCAGGCACACGAGTGTGGCCTTCTGGGTGCGCGAGGTCTCTGCTTCTGATGGTTCAAACACTGTGACCGTGGGAGGTTTGACCTTTTCCAGGTTCTCTGCAAGGGAAGAGAGGATGGGACCAGGACTGGTCTGACAGCTGTCTGGGTTTCAGGTGTGTGTGTGTGTGTGTGTGTGTGTGTGTGTGTGTGTGTGTGTGAGAGAGAGAGAGAGACAGAGACAGAGACAGAGACAGAAATAAAGAAAGAGACAGAAAGAGAGCTGGAAATGGAGTCATCATAAAGCAAAATTGTAGAGTATCAGGTCCTGTGTGTTTGGGCATCACTGTCCCATTCTCACTCAGCTTTGCCACTTCTCTCAGTTACCCCGTGGATGCGTCCTGCTGACTTTCTCTTCCATCCCCTAAGGTAGCGGTGTGTCCTGATTACCTTGGCTTTCTTGGCAGAGTCTCTTTCTCAAGGCCTTGTTCCATGTCTATTGTAAGAGTCTATCTGTTTTTCTTCCGCATTCAAAGCCCTCTTCGGTGCGTGACTATCGATTCATTCAGACTTAGAAGCAGCTCTGGTACGGCTGAATGATCCTGGGATTTGAGGCTGAGGATTCTCTCCAGCAACATGATCCCAGGAACCAAACCAAATTCCTCTAATTTTTAGTTTCCTTTTGTACAAAGTGTGTGAGTATCTGTTTGCGTGGTAGCACATTTGAGAATTAGCTTTTGTTGCCCGGAGGAGAAATGTCCCATTGCATCTGACTATACTTTTTTCTAAATGCTTTTCCTGACTCACTTTTTCCCCTTTCTTTTGTGTGTGTGTGTATGCATGCCTTAAACATGTAACCTGCTTGAGGAGTCAAGAAGCCTCCGGCTATGATGTTATCTGATGTTTCACATTTATTCCATTTACACGGGGGCACGGGGGGGGGGGGGCGGTAGCTTGCCCAGGATGGCTGTAATCCCATGAAAGATTCTGCTTGTGAGTCAAACCCTTTTTTCCTTCCAGCGCCCAGCAAGCCTCCCTGCTGGCTTTGGAAATCCTAGTTCACGGCCAAACTTGCTGGGTATGAATGAACTTCAAAGTCCAAGGGCCGTGTTGTCAGAGTGCTCCTGTTGCAAAGTCCTGGGCCCTTTTTCATGCCTGACACATAGGAGATAATTTCTGGAGTTGTTGGAAGCCAGGGCCTCCTGGGAAGACACAGAGGGATGGAGAAAGCACATGCATTTCCCACATTCCCATCCTTTTGCCAGAAGGGACTGTGCCCTTTGTTTGGCTCTGTATTGAGCAGAGGAATGGCTCCCAGAAGTGTGGGAAACCCAGATGTCCTCACTTTAACCACACTGGGAAGTGTTTCTAACGGGAAAATTGAGATGCAGTTTGGGCAAAAGGCCAAAGGCTGGGACAGTGATGCTAAACAACAGGCATGGAAAGGAAGGCCCCAGCAAGCTGAGCCTTCTACCAGGATTTCCATATAGGTTAGCCCCTAACAATTTAACCCCCTAAGGGGCTGACGCCATTATCCCCATTTTTTACATCTCAGAGATTCTGAGATCTCCACTTTCCATTTGCTTGAGCATCCCGCAGCCTGTCCCGTGAGCCCCAGGATTCTGGGCATTTCGAACCTCAGTAATTTGTCCTTTCTAACTGTTACCACGCTCTCTGGCATGAGTTTCCATCTGCGGGACAAACTCTGCTCCAGCCAACCGATCTGGTAGGACCGAGTGTCCCATCCTCTGGCCTTATCTCAATGCCCAGCACAGACCCATCCCTCCCTTCCTGGTCCTCCACCTGTCTGCTTCCTCCCCGAGCACACTGATGCTGGGTCAGTGTTTTGTGATGGGCCCCATCCCCTACCGACCCAGCACAGATCCTGAGGTCTGAGAAAATGGGGCCTCCTGCCTAGTCTCTCTTCTTAATGTTTTACCTATTACTAAGATGGCGTAAGTGTCCCATTGTATCTCCTCCTACCTCGCCCAGCACTGTGTCCCCCAGACACACGATGCAGCTCTCACGATACTGTGACACAGACTTCTGCCCTCGGGGCTCAGAAACACCCCTCAAACCAGCCCAGTCTCACCAATCTGGCCCCCCCACTGCCTCCTGAGCCCTAGATCATTTCGGGAAGACGCACATGGATCTTTGCAGGCTGGTCGAGACAGGGAAGGAGGACGATGAAGGCAAACACAGAGGTCTGAGCAGGCGGCAGATATTAGGACTTTAACGTAGAAGACAGACCGATTCAGCCAAATGGAGTCCATGGTGAAGGCTTGGAGATAGAATAGGAGGGAAAATGGAGAAGATCCCAATTAAAAAAGAGAGAGAGAAACTAACACAACACACCCTTAAAATAGGAGCAATGAGGGGAGTCCCAGAGAACAATGAGAAGCAGAGTGAGAACACAAAAAGCCCAAAGACTTAAGCTGGAGCCCTGTACCCGAGGGTCCACCAAGCTCCAGGAGGGAGGGGGTGGCGCGGAGCCCTGTCTTTACACCCCTGTCCCCTGCCCCCCAACTCTCGGACTGATCAGTCACACACAGGACCCCCCAGCTGGGAGTGCAGCCCCGTACCTGTCACGGTGAGCCTGGTGCCCATCCCAAAGTAGAGGGGCGAGTTATAGGAGCACAGCTGCAGGCAGCCGTGGTAAAACCCGGGCAAGGCTCCGGCCAGAGGGCAAGTCCTTGCTCCAGGGACCAGGCTCCACCGTGGCTCTGGACCAGAGGGGTCCATTAAGAGGAAGGTCCAGGGGCGCCTGGGTGGCTCAGTGGGTTAAAGCCTCCACCTTCGGCTCGGGTCGTGATCTCGGGGTCCTGGGATCGAGCCCCGCATCGGGCTCCCTGCTCACTGGGGAGCCTGCTTCCTCCTCTCTCTCTGCCTGTCTCTCTCCCTACTTGCGATCTCTCTCTCTCTCTCTCTGTGTCAAATAATAAAATCTTTAAAAAAAAAAAAAGGAGAAAGGTCCAAGCATTCTATGGGGAAAGAGGAGCGGGCTTAGAAGGGACACACACACACACACACACACACACACACACACACACACACGAGAGGGAAGGATGAACCATGGAAAGAGTAAGTTGGAAACATTAAGGACTGAAGACTGAGGGAGGAGAAATAGGCCCATCAAGCCACAAGAGGAAAGGCAGCCACGGCTCCTTGGAAGCTCCGCAGGGCTCAGAGAGTTGACTTGACCCCCGACAACCAGGGCTGGGAAGAGAGACGGGGCCCCTGTGTCCAAGGGACGATGGCTCTACACTTGGGTCCTGCTCCTTACCTAGGACAGAGAGTTTTGTGCCACCTCCAAAGTGCTGCGCCTGGTTGCTCCACAGCACCGCGAGGGTGGGACAAACCCCAGAACTGCTCTCTGGGCCCTCTCCTTCCAGAAGCTAGCGTCCGCCCGCACTGCGGGGACTCCAGCTCTTCCTCTGCTCCCCACGCCCCGAGCCTTCTCCCGGCTGTGTCTCAGGAGTGTCCCGGACTGCCCTCTGCCCGCTCCCCGCCCCCAGGGAAGCCTCTTCCTTACCCAAGACAGACAGCTTGGTTCCACTTGCAAAATACAGTTTTTCATTGTTACACAACACTGCGGGCCGGTAGGAAAACCGCCCTTGGCTGCATCCAGTTCCTGCCTTCCCAAGGGCACCTGCCTGCTCTCCCGGCCCCTTGCTTAGCAGAATTTTGGCTCCGGGAGGTGCGGAGCGGGGACCGGTGTGCAGCATGAAATGCCGAGTCCGAGGACCGATCCGGCCGTGACCCCCAGCCCTTTCTCCCGTGTCCCTCTCCTTTCTGAGCCAGGGAGGAAAACAGCAGGAGGAAGACAGCTCTGAGGCCAGAGGCCCCGTCTACAGGGCCACGACGGGGAGGAGACGGGAGGCGGACAAGGGGATCCCAAGAGGAGACCACCTGCCTCCCAGTAGGGGAACACAGACTTGGCATAGCCTGTCCGTGAACTTACTCGAGACGGAGGCTGTCCTCGCCTGTCTGCATCGAGACAAGAATTCAGAGCTTTCTGTTAAAAACGTGCTTTGACCTAAGCCTCCAAGACGGAGGGTCCACCTAGACCCCTGCCCCTCCTCGTGGGTTCCCAGCCCTCTGGCCCCGATGCACTTACCTACAACAGTGAGCCGGGTCCCCTCCCCAAAATAGGGGGTGTTTCAAAAGCACAGCCTCCCAGCTCTACTTCAAAACCTCCCCATCTGCTGAGGTCGGCGGGGATGGGGACAGATGGGAGCGGTCACGAATCTCTTTCCTCCCAGAGCCACCAGCCCTTCTTCGTATTTCCCCACTCCCGTCCCTGGACAGTCGGAAACAAGGAGCCGCAGTGTGGCCTCCTGTGAAATCCAGAGCAAGGAAAGACACGCAGCCCCTGCAGAGAGCCCAAGCCAGTGAGGAAGACTGACCCGGTGAACACTCATTGACTGCCTTCGGGGCTGTCTCTCGGCTTCCCTGTGCCGGGGAACCACTTGGGGAACCGTCTCCCTTCTCTCCTCTGCCTCAGCCCCTGAGGCTCAGCTCTGAGTTTACAGAAGACCCCCCCCCTGCCCCGGGTGCCTGGGTGGATCTGTCCTGACCAGGACCCTCCCGTGTGCTGGTTCCCAGAAGTGGAGATGACATCTCCTGAACCAGGACCCGAGATCTGGTGATCCCTTCCCTCCCCCATTTCCGGGATCAAATCCTCCCCATCACACCCTGCCTGGAGAGCCCCCACCTTACCGACAACTGTCAGCTTGGTCCCCGGGCCGAAGGTATAATCATAGCACATCAGCATAGGGCCACTCTAAAAATGGACACTAGGGACCTGCTTTCACCTCCAAGGGGCCTGGAAAGGCGCATGTCGTGTCTTACCTATAACTGTGAGCCGGGTGCCTTCTCCGAAGAAAAGTTCGGTGTTCACACAGTGATGTGGGGCAGGGAAACAAACGCATTTGAGGCATGGAAAGAAGAGGGGGCCCTGGTGGGTGTCCGGAGGACCCTGGTATAAGAAATCCCCTCCTGTGCTTTATAGATACTGCACGGAACAACATTGCCAACTCTGACTCTCGGGGCCCCAGAACACGGCCAGTGTCTACCCAGCGGGCCCCACACTACTTTCTCGATTCCTTCTGAGGGTCCATCAAAAGGACGTGTGTCAGGGTGCCTGGGTGGCTCAGTGGGTTAAGCCTCTGCCTTCGGCTCAGGTCATGATCCCAGGGTCCTGGGATCGAGCCCCGCATCGGGCTCTCTGCCTACTTGTGATCTCTCTCTCTCTGTCAAATAAATAAATAAAATCTTTAAAAAAAAAAAAAAAGGACGTGTGTCTGGAGAGGAGGGCAGGGTCCTGGAGCCAGTGACCAGATCCATGGAGGGCTGGGGTATTTCTGGCTTCTTCCTCTATGGGATGGGTCACCTCCCATGCACCTACCTTCCCACTGACCTTGCCCTGAGTTCTGTGGGGCTTAGGATGAAGGAGTCTCCCGGAGTCCCTCACCGGAGGGGCCACTGAGGCCTTCTTCTTACGTCTGGGCTCTCTGCCTGCAAGCTTCAGTCCCGATCCAAGCCTGTCCTTGTCCATGGTGTTGGCTTGACAGGTGAACAGGGGTGCGGTGGAGGCATTCTGACTCACGCCACCCTCGGGCCCGAAAACTGGAGAAACTGGGGTTGGGGACAGGCAGAAAGGTTTTTGTAAAGCTTTCCCATAGACTTGAATCACCGTGGCCCCCTGTCCCCACAATGCTACAGCTTTGTACAAAAAACGAGCCCTCCCATGGCTCTGCCCATCGGAGCCTGGAAGAAAGCACTGAGCTGCTGCTCCTTCCAGGGCATTGGCAGGCAGGTCGGTGACATCACTCCCCGTGTTGCAAGGTGGTGGCAGGGTACAGAGGAGGCCGGGAGGTGGGGGGGGGCGCCTCATTCCCATGCCCTTTCTCCAGGACGCTCTTGGCTCCCCGGAGCTGTGTGTCTTTGCGAGGCCGGCTGCCCCAGGGGCTGATTTCCCCGGTGTCCGCCCTGTCTGTAAACTGTCGTCACTCATTGTGGGGAGACGCCCTCCCGAGAAGCAGCAGCCCCCTTTCTGCCCAGGGCCTGCCCCCGAGACTGTCGCTCAGAGGCCACACCTTTCATCTGGGATCCTTCAATACTCAGACTAACCCTTTGGCCAACTCTGAACCTGTAGGATGGCCTGGAGGGACGCTGACATGGGCTGTTCCGGGGTCGGACTCCCTAGGGAGAGACAAAAGGACAGCTCAGAGCTCAGGGTGTTTGCAAGGGGGTCCTGGTGTGGGAGGACTGGCGTGTTGTCAGCCCGCCTCAGCTCCTGGACTTCAGAGGTCAAGGTTAGGAAAAGGGAGCAGGGGAAGTGGATGTGGAGAGCCTCAGACATAAAGCCGCAGGAAGACTCAAATGTAATCATAATCACTGCCTTCCCCTCCTTTCCCTGAGGGCAGATCCATTTAAGTTGCTGTCAGTGTTTTATTTTCCTGCACAAGATGACCTTGAAAGTAACCTTCAGTCAAGTGGCCTAGATCTCATTTCACTGGATGATGCGTCCTTTGATTGCCTTGCAAACTATGACTTAAAATCTAGAAGGAAAAAAAAAAGACAAACTTCATTACATAATGATGACACACTTTCATGGAAAAATATACACAGAATCAAAAGAGAAATGACAATATGGAAAGAACATCTGCAATCCTCATCATAAGGGCTGATCTCCCCAGTATATGATCAACTCCTAGAAATCAGTAAGAAAATAATACAGCAACACAACGAAAGTGGCAAAGAACAGATGGTTCAGAGAAAAAGAAATGCAAATGGTGTTTCACCATAGGGAAAAAATCTTGCAAGCAAAAACTGCATGGAAATACCTCTGTTCACCAATGCAACTGACAACATTTAATTAGAGAAGACCATTAGCTAGTGCATGGTGGAATATACACTTCACATAAAAGGATATAATCTAAGTGGGGACCAATTTGGAATATCTATGAAAATTACAAATGCATTTACCTTTTCACCTAAAAATCCCTCATCTGGGTGTTTATACTATAATTATCCTTGCATACAAATAAAAAATGTTTGCAAAATATTTGCATTATCTGGGGGTAGCAAAAAGATCAGGAAAACTCAAATGCCCATCAGGACGGGACTGGGATACATCCGCAAAGTGGAATATTATTCAGTGTCAAAAAAGAATACAGATGTTCCCCTGCTGTAGAAGGCTAAGATATGCTGTTAAATGGAAAAAAACAAAAACAAAAACAAAAAACCAAGCTGCTGAGCAGCATTTCTGTATCCCACCTTTTGTCCAGCAAAGGGGGAACATAAGAATTATACACTTGTTTGCTTGGTTCTGTGCAAAGACACACTGGAAGGGTACAAAAGAACTTGATCAGAGTGATTGCTTACTAAGACTGAGTGGAGGAGACAGAAACAAGGTGGAAGTAAAAATAACATTTTTAGTCTCAACTTGATTGTTTTCAACTTTTGAGCCCTATAGCTATATTATCTATTTAAAATAAGACTAAGTTAATAAAAATTTTCAAGAAAATAGCAACAAAGTATTGCTTTAAGTAATATTTTGAAATGTACTACTTAAAAAAACCTACTTGTTTCATTTACAAAGTCATTATTTCCAAAGAAGATCAGTTTATGTAAGAAGATGTGTTATGGTCCTGACTTTGCTTATCGGGTCTCCAGTCACTCAGGAAGCTTGTGAAAAATGCATATTTCTGAGTAGTCCCCAAGATCTTTTGCGTTAAAAATCTCTAGTGGTGGATTTACTGATATGCATTTAAATAAACAATCAAGCTCAAAATTGCCCTGGGTATTTCCATGTCCTCATGGGGCTTGGGACCCACTGCTTGCCGCCCCCCCCCCAGGTGTCATCCGTGGAGAACATCAGAGTGCTCTCTGGTGGTCTTACGAGTTGGGTGCAACAACGTGGCTCTTAGAATTTAGGGAAAAAAGAGAAAGATAGTCTGTGCATTTTACTCAGGAATAGTGAGGGCTCTCCCAACACTCTGCCATTGCCTGGATAAAGGGTCATCGATTGCTTTCACCAGGTGGAAAATGGAAAGCTTGTTCTTTAGTCCAGTCCCACCTTGAGGAACACTGTCATCAATGTAACGATTTATTTTGATCTATTTCCACATATTTTCCTGTCGTATTTATCCCTTTGTTTATCAGTAATTTACTCTCTAAGTAAGTTCCCTTTTGACCATCTGGCTGGGGACCCTCAACCCAACCGGCCTTCCAAAGAACACCACTCTGTCTTGGTGTCACAGCTACTTTCAATCCCCATGAAGTCTGACCTGTCTTTGCTACCCAGTCACACTGTCCACACGCCCAGAAGCACACAGCTTTTCTTTCTTTCCCAGTAGGAGTTAGGCAGGTGTCGGGTGGGATCACTCATCATCTTCATTCATCATCTTGGGCAGCAGGGGGCAGCCTTTCCTTATTTATTTTAGACCTAAATCGTTGCCATCTCGGGGTGGCCACTTGAGGGCATGAGAAGAAAGTGCTGGAGGGAAACCCCTCTCCCTCGCCCCCCCACTTCGCAGGGGGAAACTGTGTTACCTGCCTGCCTTTCTGGAGGCTGAGACGTGGGAAGGAGATACACAAATTGCATCTCAGCGTGTCTGTAATTCTTGCAAGTATTTTTTAAAAAGATTTTAAAATTTGAGAGAAAGAGAATGTGCATGTGGGGGGCGGGGGAGGGGCAGAGGGGAAGCCGACTCTCCGCTGAGCGTGGAGCCCCACTCCGGCTCCATCTCCGGATCCCGAGATCATGACCTGAGCGAAAATCACCAGTCGGAGACTTAACCGACCGAGACACCCACGTGCCGCTTCTTGAAACTTTTGCAGCACATTCATAGATTCATTTAAACCCCAAATTTGTCTCCTGATTTCCTCAGATGAAACTGCAACCTGAAGAGGCTGAGTTGTCCCACTCCTGTGTGATGACGTGACAGAGCTGGACCCAGCACCTGGGCCTCCGAGTTTAAGTTCTGGGGCTCTGGGTGGGGTGGGGGGGTGGTCACTGAGGCCCGCCCCTCAGGCCTCAGGGCCTCCAGTAGGGTCAGTGAGGGCCAGGGCAAGCTGCTACGCCCCTTTAATAATCAAACCACCCACCTTAGGGAGTTCTTGAGAGATCTAAATCAGATAATACACGTGAAGCTTCATTATGGGGCCTGAAAACAGTGCAAACGGGCGGCTGCTGCTTCCACGGAGAGGACGGACAGAGGGACACCCCCAGGGCAATGGCTCTCCAGCTTCCGTGTGCATTAGAACGATGTGGAACTCTTGGGAAATGCAAGTGGCCAGGCTCCAACTCAGAATTTCCAATTCAGTAGGTCTGGGAGGGACGCCGGAATTGGCTCGGCTCCTAAATTCCCAGGAGATTCCGGTGCCGCCCGGGGCCAGGGTCCACACTTGGAGAACCAGGGTTCTGCAAGGTTCTTTCTTTCTCCCATACACTTCCCTCCAGTCCTAGCTCATACTTTAATCATTCAATCATTCCACTACTGCCTATTCTACTGTAGGCATCGTTTAATCACTGGCTATGCCAGGATGAGCGGACAAGATTTCTTGCCTAAGGAGCTCACTGCGGGATGCCAGGTAGAGGCACCCATGGTTGTCAGGAAGCAGGAGCACGACTGTGGCGGCGGTGAGCATCCTCAGGAGGAGGGCTCCTCGCTCGGGCCGCGGGGCCAACGGGGCCAACGGGGCCGGCGCAGGGGTGGGGCGGAGGAGCCCAGAGCAGAAGGAATCAGAAATGACTTTTCCGAAGAGGCTGAAGGAGCAGGTGGGAAGGGGGTCAAGCCAGATGGACCAGTAATGTCCAGGGCTAAAGGTGTGAGGTCCACGGCTTGTCGGAGGAGCCCCCGGGATTTCTGAGCCCTGGAGCAGAGACAGAGAGGAGGGGACTGGAGAGACAGAAGGGCAGAGAAGGGAGAGCCTTAGATGTGCAGGATAAGGAGCTCACGTTCTATTTGGGGGACTGTGGGAGGTCGGGCCAGGTATGAATCAGGAATCGGGGTAACATGCAGCATCTCTCTGAGCACAGGGCTGGGAGATGACCAGGGACCAGAACCCTCATGAAGTGCGGGGAGGCGGAGAATGGCCTGGAGGGCCCCAGAGGAGCAGAGCTGAAGGCTGAGCAGCATCTCAGACCACTGCTACGGCAGGGGGGACAGGGGGTGGGCAGAGAGGACACGGGCTTTGGGGCCAGGCTCACGAGGAGCCAGACCCCAGGTTTACTATCTGCTGGATGAGGGATCTGGTAAGCTAACCGCCTTTCCTGAGCCTCTGTTTTCTTGCCTGTACTGCTGGAATAGCACCCATTTCAGAGGGGTGAAGGAGCTAAATATGAGAACGTCTGGAAAGTGCTCAGTGTGGTAGACACACGTTGGTATCATTATATGGAATGAATAAGAGGCAGATTTCAAAGGAGTATGACGGATGGAGACGCAGGTTGCTGGGCTGTCTCCCTTCAACATAGGAGCAGGTGGTGGGAAAGAGGGCCCAGGGTGGGCTTTTGCTGCTGGGAGGGAATACACGCTGGGCTAGGAAGAGTACGTGCCCAGGGGGGCTCAGCAGAGGCCGAGGCGATCAGCATGGTGTCTGCAAGATGATTTAGCTCTGGGTGCCATGACCTGGGTGGGCGCACATGAGCACTGCACTCATGAACCCGCGGAAGTTCCAAGGTCAAGGAACCTCTTTCATGCAGCCTTCTAAAATGTCCTTTTTTTTTTTTCCTGAAAATAGTCCCCATGAACCCTTGCTTATTATTTTTTTGGATTCCATCTCTTCAGACGCTGCTAATCTAGTATTCCACGGAACACATTTTGGGAACTGAGGCACTCTGTTCATCTTTAAGGGGTAGAGCCCTGTCTGACCTCAGCGGGGAGGATGTTCCCAGGGGTAGTGGTCGGAGGGAGCGGGCGCAGGCGCAGACAGTTGTAACGGGTGCATTTTATTAGCATAGTGATGGCAGAAGGACTGGGGGGCTTTAGCTGTTGGCAGCGATGGTCTGCTTAATCCAGTCCACAAAGTTGCACACCTTGGTGTAGACTCCAGGCTTGTTCTTCTGGGCGCAGCCATAGCCCCAGGAGACGATTCCCTGGAGCTGTCCGTTGCAGACCACAGGACCACCAGAGTCACCCTGGGGAGGAAGAAGGTGGGACACATTTTATAAAGAAGGCAAAAAGGGCAAACAGAGCCCTATATCATCTAAACCTTTAAAGATTTCATTGCGGTCAGCTCTGTGGCTCTGCACGTCTCCCACGGTGGCCCGTTCTCTGTTCTGATGAAGGGGGTGACGGCCATGCAGTCTAGCCTTCCTCACTTCTGTGTAAAGTCCACTGCCTGAAGCCCTCCTGCACCAGCCCCACAGCCCTGGTTGTTCAGATCCTGCTCCCCAGGAGGCCATATATATGGGCAGGGGTCTCAGCATGGGAAGGGTCAAGTTACCTGGCAGGAGTCCTTGCCTCCCTCCAGGAAGCCAGCGCAAACCATGTTCTCCGTGATCTCCCCGGGGTAGGAGGCTTCGCACTGGGCCTGACTCAGCAGGGGGGCATCCAGGCACTGCAGCAGCTCAGGGTAGTTGGCTTTGAGGAGCAGGGAGAGACCAAGGTAAGGAGGGATGGGAGTCAGGCCAGGATGGGGGACAGCAATCCAGGGCTGAACACTGGGGACACCGAGAACGTAAAAGCCCCAGCAAGGAACAATGGGTTTTGTTTCCAGACTGATCCTTGCTGAACCCCTCCCTAGAAGGGACAAGAGCAAGTGCTATATTTGTCCCCTACTTTGATTCTAGGCGGTCAACTCCTTGAAGCTTTGCTTCCTTCAAGGACCCAGCACAGAGTCCTGCATGTAGTGGGGTTCAAGTTCAGGGGCAGGCCTGGTTCTGGGAAATGTGGGGGAGTTGGAGGATGAGGTATGGAGGGTCCCACTCACTGCCAGAGCTCAGGGTGTTCCCCCAGCCGGAGATGAGGCACTGGGTGCCAGCGGCCGCACAGGCCGAGGGCAGAGATACGGTGGACACCCGCGCGTTGAGGACAGCAGGCGAGGAGAGCTTGATGAGCATGATGTCATTGTTCAGGGTCCAGCTGCTGTAGCGGGGGTGGCGGATGACCTTGGCTGAGTTGATGAACTGCTCATTCCCCTCCGTGACATCAATGTTGTACTCTCCGAGCCTCACTTGGATGCGGCTGTTGGGAAGACAAGCATGGGGAAACCCTTTTTTCTATATGCCCGCTTTTCTCGAGGGTTCTCGAGCTCCCTACTCCTGGCTGGGAGTGTGGCAGAATCACCTGGCAGGAGAGTGGTAATGGGTCAATGCAGGGGTGAGACCAAGAACTTTCTCCTTCAGAGGTAGGTGGTCATGGAGTGGGGATGACATGGGGAGTGCTCCTCAACCTGCTTTTCCAGCTGCCTTCCCCACACCCCCACCCCCGCCACTGCCCGCAGCTGGTGCCACAGGCATCAATGACCAACCCGAAGTTCCCCATGTATCCCTCATCCTCTGTAATTTGCCTAGCAACATGCAGTGACTGATCCTCCTTCCCGTCTGGGGCTGATGAGTGCCATCATCCTGTGTGATCTACTCCAGCGGTTCTCAAGGTGTTGTCCTGGGACCTGCAGCCTCGGCACCCCCCAGGAACTTGTTAGAACTACAAAGTCTTGGTTCTCACCCCGGACCTGCTGAATCAGAAGCTCCGGGGTGGGACCCCGGGGTCTGTAGTTTAGCGAGCCTTGCAGGTGATTCTGATGCTCGCTCAGGTTCGAGAACCCTCATCAGCTCTGCCAATGGGTCCAGTCACCAGAGGTGGAAAGCATTAAAAACTCACCAATATTCAGACCCCTCTTCCTGAAAATTCTGAGTTAAGTGCCCTGGGATAGAAGCCAGGCAACAGTATTTTTTTTTTTAATATCTTACGTGGTTTTGATGTGTAGCCAACTGGCAAAGTTACTTGTGCGAGGTCCTTGCTGCCTTCCCAATGGACCTCACCACCACAAAAGAGTCCCTCCCTGCTTTTCTGATCCACAGCCTGTTCCATCTATTGGTTTTTGGACGTGAGAGGCTTTCTGTGGAATGCCTCTCTTTGCCCCCTCATTCTTGAGAGCGGGGTGGCCGGTGACAACTTCTTGTCCCCACCCACCCATTTTCCCCAACCTCCACACTCCCGGGCTGACGGCAGCTCTCAGAGAGGGTTCTAGGAGACACAGCACTTACGACTTGTAGCAGTGAGCTGCGGACACCACCCACTGGTCACTGATGAGGGAGCCGCCGCAGAAGTGGTAGCCCGAGTTCAGGGACACCTGATAGGGGACAGAATTCTCTGCGCAGGTGTAGCCACCAACGATCTTGTCATCATCGTCAGTGGGGAAAGCAACTTGAATGGAGAGAGGAAGGAAGAAGCCAATTCAGCAGGTGCTGGCGGATGGAGCCCAGAGTCCCCTGGCAGGATCGGGCGGATTAGACATCCTCGACGAGTACGGAGACGGCGGATTGGCCGATGGGGAGCATTACGTCCCCGGTAGGTGTCATCACACAGAGCTCTCCTGAGTCTCTTGGTGTGCCTGCTGGGCACTGGCCAGGTGCTCACTGGGACTCGGGTGCAGACCTCTCCTGGGGGCCCCAGGGCGAGGGCACAGACTGTACCCTCACAGTGCACTCACTGTGACATGGGTCTGAATGTGGTTTTCTCATCCACTCAGTGCTTCCCTTTCTCATCACTGGTCTACTCCTCATGGCCATTTGAACCCCACATTGTCAGAATGGGTTGGCCTAGCTAGGAATCTGGCTAAGTAGCCCTGGCTATACCCAGCTTTTCCAATCTGCATGGTGAGCCTGGGGAGAGGAGCCCCCCAGACCCATTCGGCAGGACAAAGGCAGGCCAACTCACGGGCCAAAGGAATGGTGATTCTCAACTTTGGCTGCACAGCCGGGGATCCTAAAATCATCTGGGAAACTTAAAAATGCATAGGTCACACCCTGGGCGATTGAGATCAGAATTTCTAGGGCTAGGACTCTGGCATGAGTGTTCTTTCAGTTTCCCTAGGTGTACCTGGGGTTGAGAACAGCTCTAGGGGAGCTATCCCAGAGCTGCTGGAACGAAGCCGCAAGACCCCTGGTTCATTTCACCAACTGCCTGCGCCTGGTCTCCCTTTCCAGCCTCTCCCAACAAAGTCCCAAAATAAATGGATGAATGACAGGGTCGGAAATGGGGTCAGCACAAAGTAGGAGGCGTGAGGCTTAGAGAGAGCCCAAGAGTGGGAAGGAGGGCTGCTGGACGGGGGAGACAGACTCTCAGAGCCCAGGTAAACACAGAAGAGCAGCAGGAGTGGAGCAGGAATCTGTCAGGAGAGAGGGCAAGTGTGGTCCCAAGTCATGCATGGAACTTACCAGCAGCTCCCACAAAAGCAAGAATCAGGAGTGGATTCATGATGGCAGAAGTATAGAAGCTGAGTGGCTGGTGGAGAGACTTTATAGCTCTCAAGGTGAGGAAGAGGTTGGACATGAGGGTGGAGAGTGACTGCTCCTCCCAGACAAACACACCTGTAGCTTTCCCTTCCCTCAGCCTTGTACCAGTTCTGCTGTGTTTGGCCATCTACGGATTCGTGACTCACAGGTGATAAGAAAACTTACCTTGAGAGAGCAGAGAGGAAGACCAACTGACTCCTGGGAGGATTCTGGGGTAGGGGAAGAAGCCAAGCCCCCATATGCACAGCTGGACCTCCTTAGCCGGAGATGAGAAGAGGAGGAAGAGCCTGGGCCCTCTGACATGGAGATTTATTTAACTCACTCTAAGCAAGGGCTGATATTGGAAGCAAACTTGGCTGATAGTGACCTGGAGCCCCCACGAGGGGAGAGAAGTCTTGTATCTGTAAGCATGAAGACCCTTCTCCCAAGTTGAAACCACTGGGCAAGAAGGTCACATCCAAAGCTTTGGGGAACCAGACCCCATTGTCAAGAGGTGATGAGAAGGAAGAGGTAGAATTTCATGGGAGTCTGGGCTTTCAGCTGGCTTTCCTTCCCACCAACTCTTGCAAACAGGAGCCCTTGGAAGGAGACGTTAAGTGGGCATGTACCTGATACATTTGGAGGATGGAAGCCCCAAACTGCCTCCTTCCTCTTCCTCGCCGTTAGGATATTCGTCTTTCTCATCGCTGTTGTGGGTTCTCTTTGAGCAGCCTCCTTTTTGCCCTGGGAGTCTGTACCAGTGGTGATTAAATTGCCCCCACCTGCGAGGGGCCGACAGCCTGACCTCCAGCTGTATGCTCCAGATCTCACATTAGAAAGGGTCTGGACAATGGAAAATCTAGGTTCTGATCAGAGAATCAGAAGTAAGTAGAGAGATTACCACATAGTGAAAGGGTGGAGTATTTGGTGATCATTCACAACAATGAAAGGGGGGAATTCTGGAATTTTCTATTTTAGATGCGGTAGGACTCTTGTGCTGGGCTCAGTACAGAGTTAATCGTCCCAGAAATGACCTCAGTTTGGGACCCACCAAGACACAACCCTGTAATTTATTGAGGCACAGCTTGGCCAGAGGGGAATGGAGGGGGAGCGAGTGTCTATGTCTTGCAAAGACACTTTTCCTTCCCAGCTTCTCTGAGCTTCAGGGTGGTGAAGGGCCAGAGGGGGCACAGTCTGCCTTTGAATTATCTGAAAGGTAGAGATGAGTAAATGTTCTGGAGGCGATGAACAAAGTGAAAAAGACTCAGAACTCTGGCGACGAGACAGGAAGTAGGCTAGGGAATGAAGTAAATGGAAACTAGCAGAAGCTGGCAAAAATGCCACTGTGGGGCTCAAGGGGTTGGGAGGGGCCCATAAGATGTCTTCTTCAAGTGCCTGGCATGGCTGGAGGCTGGCGTCCCCACAACAGAAGAGTCACTGATCAGGCCCACTGATCAGGGCCTCTCCGATGGCACCTCCTCTCATCCTGATGGGCTCACACCTCTGTGGGAAGGTGCTATATTTGTACCATGCCTGCCAGCTTTTAATGAGCCTTCACACACACAAACAGTGGTATGCTGATCTTCATTGGCATTGAGTTTCGAATTTGACTGTTCACAAGTGTTTTAATTGTGAGACATGCAGAACAAAATTATTTCCATTTATAGAGGAAGAAACTGAGAACCAGTAAGGTTCTGTCTTGCTCACGAATACAGATCTAAAAATGGCAGAGCTGGCCTCAAAGCTACCAGAAGATGTGGACGGTGTTGGAAGTTTGGGAATTGGTGCAGGTGCCATATAAGAGAAGGTTTATTTGGGATCAAGCCAGACATTCCCAGAGAACAAAACGTGCCTCCTGGTCCCTCCTGATGCTTGGCCCCCTGGCAGAAATAGAAGATTGAAAGACTCTTCTACTTGGCACCTGGTCTCAGAGCTTGACCTTGCCGTGGCCCTCTTCTGCTCTAGGCCACAGCTAAGGAACGGATGACATGTCTCTCCGTGCTCATGGGCAGCTGACTCAGGTTGTGGAGTCATCATCATAGAGGCTTCCCCTGTAATGTCACCAGATATGCTATTTAGATTCGTCCCTTTGTCATGGGGTGTTCCTAGGAAGTCCTGTGGTAGCAGATGAGAGGAACACATAGCAGTGTTCCTTGGACAGGTACACTATGAGGAGGTGATGCTTGGTAGAAGACAGGAAATTGGGGAATAGGGAGGAAATTTTTGGATAGGTGTTTGTGGCTTTGACTGTCTAAAAGGGAACACCCAAGAGCTTGAGGGTTTTCTGTGTCTAAAGTCTGAAGACTAGCTTTGGTCTGATATTTTGTGTTCCTCCTCAGAGCAAACTATTATACCCACAACATAGTATGAAGTCAGTTTTCTTGAATGTAGCAGGAATCACTTTATAGGAAGAGAAAATAGCTCTAAGTGAAACTATGACATCATGCTTTAGGCTCAGACATGTGTGGTCAATTCAGGTCTACCTTTTCCCAAGTTCAACTGGATAAGTCTCTGCAGCTGTTATGATCTTTGTTCTTAACCATTTCTCTAAGACATTCTTGTAGCTCATTAACAATTAACCTATCAAACCACTGGGTTAAAAAAACATATATATATTTACTTATTTGAGAGAGAGAGAGAGTGGAGGGGCCAAAGGAGAGGGAGTAGACTCCTTGGTGAGTGCAGACCCAGATTTGGGGCTCAATCCCAGCACTCTGAAATCATGACCTGAAATCAAGAGTTGGCTGCTAACCAGACTGAGCCACCCAGGCGCCCCACCACTGGTTTTTAATTATGATAATAGTGAATAGTTTCTTCGTGCTTACTATGCTAAACATTACCTAAGTCTTTCATGGATCTTTTTTCACTTTATTTTAACAACCACCTATGAGGTTGCCCATTTCATCGATGACAAAATGAGCCTTATAGAGGTGGAGTAACTTGCTCAAGTTCACACAGCCAGTAAGTTGTAGAGATGGGATTTCAGCATGACAGTTGACTCTAGAGGCTGCCTGCTCTCTACCAGAAAACATTCAGCTTCCCTTCTCCTTGCTTGATCTCCGGACAACCCCAGGAGGGAGACAGCAGACTGCTTTTTCAGGCACTTATTGTGATGAGCACTGGGTGTCGTATGTAAGTGAGGAATCACTAAATTCTACTCCTGAAACCAATATTATCCTATTATGTTAACTAACTAGAATATAAATAAAAACTTGAAGCAAGCAAACAAAGAATCTGAAGCTCAGAGGTTAAGTGACTTCTCCCGGGTCACCTGGCTGATAAACATGGAGTTGACACCAGACCCTTTCCCTGCTCAAGCTAAGTTCATTCCTCATAGTGTTGCTCCACAATGGGGGCTTTTGGACCTCTCAGTGGTCTGAAAAGTAGATTTTGGTGAGATTTCAAATTACTTGTCTTTTTTTTTTTTTAACACTTTCTCACTAAGTCCCCAATACCTCTAGAAGTCAACTATTTCTCCTTCGCTCATAGTCAACTCCACTTTGGGCTCCAGTGTCCTTCACTGCTCTTCAACCACATTGTCAAATTGCGAGCTGTCTTTTCTCCAAACTTCCAGCTCCTTTCCTCCATTATTTTTTTTCTAAACTACATATTTTCCCCATGGCACAATTTCTTCTTGTCCAGTAAGAACTGCTTTCCTGACTATATGAGCCAGGGAGTCACTGACTCTGGATAGTGAAGGTCATATTTGTGTGGTCCAAAAAAACACAAACACTGAGACAGACATGTGGACATGTAGACGGGCCATGGCTGATTGGCTAAATCTGCCCTTCCTCTCCCCCTTGTTCTGCTTCCCACCTTGAAGCCAAGAAAGACAGGCAAGTTTTGTTCCCAGTGCAAAGGTCCATTTGCATATTCTACCAATTCCTCAGACTTGAGGGGTGAGTGGGAATGGAGGCTTTAACACTATCTGATGAAAGACTGGTTCCCATAATGTAACGGTCTTTCTGTTCACATCTCCATCACTCCTTGTCCCATCCCTGGGGCTATTAGATCTGCTTAAGTGGCCCCAGGATCTTCTGGAGGATAGTACTGGAAGAAAGGCAGGAAAGAGCCCCAGAGCAATACCCATGTGGGCTGTAATTATTGTGGTAGCCCTAACTTATTCCATGATACTCAGAGTTTAATAAATGACATGCGTATTTATTCTTCTAAATCACATTAGATCCAGGTTGAGCTTCATAAGCCAAGTTCAGTAATAAGTCCAATCAGTCCATTAGCCTCTCTCCACTCATTTGGCTTCTAAAAGCTCTAGAATGCTTTGTCCATTTGGAAGGCAGCCCCTGGTTAGTCCAATTCCCATTGATCAACCTTTCCAGGAAGGTCTCCAAGTGGCTTCCAAGGCTCAGCATTGAATGCTCAGTCCATACAAGCACCAACACCATTCCAATCTGAGGACACTCCACAGCAGGGCCACTCTGTTTGAGCAGGTTCTGGGCTTAGGTCTCTAGAACCCGTAACACCCGTTCCCTTTCCCAGCCATGGGAATGCAGCAGAGGGAGCCGGCACGTTGTTGGGCCACCTTTCTCTTCAAACATACGTCGAAGCACCTGTTCTGTCCCTGTTAGGACAATTTGGTTCATTTGCTTATGGGCTTACATTGTCTAAGGTCAAATATTCTGTAGACTTTTTCTCCAAGGAAATCTATACTTCTTGGCAAATTTTCCTCTTTCCTTTGAGTCATATTTATTTACTCAATGTATTAGTTTGCTGGTGTTACCATAACAAAATAATACAGGCTAGGTGTCTTACACAACAGAAATTGACTTTCTTCCAGTGCTGAGACCTAGAGCTCTAAGATCAAGGTGTCAGCAGGGTTGGTTTGTCCTGAGGACTCTCTCCTTGGCTTGCAGTGGCTTTCTCACCATGTCCTTGTGTGGCCTTCCCTCTGTGGGCACAGCTCTGGTGTCTCTCCTGGGATGTCCTCGTCTCTTCAGAAAAGGATACTGGCCAGGTTGGATTAGGGCCACTCCAATGGCCTTGTTTTTAAGTTAATTAGATCTTTAAAGCCCAAATCTCCAAATACAATCACATCTTAAAATAGTAGGGCTTATGACTGTAATTGTATGAATTTTGGAGAGCACAATTCAGTCTGTAATCCTCAGTAAATACTGGCTGAATTCCTGTAACGTCTCTACAGTTTTTCTAGGCTGTAAGGAAACAGCAATGAAGAGGAGAGGAAATGTCCTTGCTTTCATGGCAATTATGTGTATTTTTGTGTGTGTCCACACACATGTGAGGAGGTGTAGTGACAGGAAGCAGACAATAAATAAGAATATATATATATATTATGTGTATATAGTATATATATTTGTATCAGACTGTGGTGGTTAGGTATTATTAAAATAGGATACAATGGTAATAAGTGTGAGTGACTGCCAGGTTGACCAGTGCTCTATTGGCTAAGGTATCAGGAAAGATCTCTTTGGGGAGATGGTATCCAAGCTGAGACCTAAGAAGGGGCCAATCATGTAAAGAAAGGGCTTCATATTCCCTGCTGAGTCTGTAACAGAAATAAATCAGCACACACATCATTGCTTTTAAATTAGACAATCCTGTCATCTAGCATATGATATTTACCTTGCCATTAGTTTTGATAGTAAAATTGATGTAAAGGATAGTCATCAACATATTGAAATAGTCATAAAAGTTAAAGTATATTTTAAAAATATTTTTTTGTTAAAGTCTTTATTTATTTATTTGAGAGAGAGAGAGAGAGAGACGGAGTGAGAGAGAGTACAAGAGTAGGGGGAGGGGCAGAGGGAGAAGCAGACTCCCCAGTGAGCAGGGAGCCTGATGCGGGGCTCAATCCCAGGATCCTGGGATAATGACCTGAGCTGAAGGCAGACACTTAACCGACTGAGCCACCCAGTGATGCTCCCCTTGCTTGTGCTCTCTGTCTGTCTGTCAAATAAATACATAAAATCTTAAAAAAAAATATTGGATCTATTGCAACCCAATTGCTTGACAGAAACAAAAATAAATATTTCCTGGAAAACCTCCCTTTTGCCCAGGTTTTAAAGAATTCCTAAAGATAAATTATATAATGCACAACATCAAATTATATAACACATAAAAAAATAAGCCACCCTGAGACAGCCAGCAGAAACTACAGGCAAACAAACAAAAAGATGCAAAACATTATCAGATGTTGGAATTAACAGATAAAAATTCCAAGCAGATACTTGATATCCTTAAAGAAAATAATTAAAAAATACACGAGGAGCAAGATGCTTTCAAAAGTGATCGCCCATATTTGTAAAAGATCCAAGTAGATTTACCAGAAATGAAAATATAATTTAAATAAACAAATTTGACTGAAAGGTTGAGTGGTTTATTGGAACCGAGGAGTGAATTAGGAAACTGGCCTATAGTTCAAAGAAAGGACCCAGAATGCAGCACAGAAGCAAAGAGAGGGAAACTGTGAGACAACAGTCTAGATGACCCCAGGCCATCTCTCCGCCTATAAAATGTGCACGTCCAGATTTACAGGCTAAAACTGTAGCCCTTGAGAGGATTTCCCTTCACCATTCCCTTTCAAAACCACGCTTGCGTTAGACTCTATGGATGATTCCAGAGTAACATGCGACCCAATCCAGAAAATGGAAACAGGAAATCTCCATGCACCCTTGGGTGTGGATGGACAGTGAAGCCCTGTGGGTCCGAGCACGTACCATGAGACTCTTGCTTGCTCTCGAAATGGAATAGTGCCTTCCTCCAGCTGTGCTTGAGTCTGGGCTTTTATATATATATATATATATATATATATTTTAAGATTTTATTTATTTATTTGACAGAGAGAGAGAGAGAGAGAGAGAGAGAGAGAGAGAGAGTACAAGTAGACAGAGAGGCAGGCAGAGAGAGAGGAGGAAGCAGGCTCTCTGCCGAGCAGAGAGCCGGATGCAGGGCTCGATCCCAGGACCCTGAGATCATGACCTGAGCCGAAGGCAGAGGCTTTAACCCACTGAGCCACCCAGGCGCCCTGGTCTTATATTTTTTACCAATTAATAACAGAATTCGGTGCATAATCAGCTTTATAGATTTGAGGGTTAGCTAGCGCACAGTTCTGAATGCCATGATGAGGCTTTGAATCAAGTCCTATGGGCAGCTTTTCAAAGGAAATGAAGTTGTTGGCTGGTAGCAGAGCGTGGCTTTGCAATAAAGCTCTTTACATCTGCTTAGTGATTCTCTTATTAGGGGGTGTCAGAGGCTCGCTAGGGATCCCCATAGGCCACAGGCACTTAGAGAACCCCTGGGCCCTCTTAGTGCATGGCCCAGGGCAGCTTTAATCACGCTTTGCTTTGCTACAGAGCCCCCTCTCACAGTGCCCTAGCCTGTACACATAAAATGTACCACAGCTGTAGCGTGTGGTAACTCCAAACTCCGGACTCACTGAGCATTGCAGCTCTTTCTCCTTGGCTGATGGTGTGAGGTTCAGCAGCTCATCTCTCACTTTAGGGGGTTTAATCCCACATGTCCCAGATCTTGGGCTAGTCAATAGCTCGTCGATATGGCAGCTCCCTGAACTTTTGCAGACCTTCCTTTGGTCTGGCGTGCATAGGTCACACTGAGGCATCACAAACGCTAATTCCTGCTCCCTGGGAATATCCAGCGTAATGCCATTGGTCTAATGGACCGGTATGGCATCAAGGTGACCAAGAGCCTTCTGAACTATACTGATGGAAAGCAAGCTAAGTAGAGCCTTGAGATAAAATAAAGGTCGTTTCTGACCCTGCCACTTGAAGGCAAACTATATCCAACAGTCTTTACCCAGTACTTCTCAACACTCTTGTGGAAAAAATTTTCTCCTCAACCTCTTGGTGGCCATGCTTCCTATGGTTCGTCTTGCAGTCTGCCCTGCAGATTCTCTCCCCATGGCTAGTAGACCCGTTCACATCCAGACCTTGGACGAGCACACAACAGCTGGAGCTGTGGTTTCCCCCACCGTCCTGTCTTGTCTGGGGCCTCGGGCTCATCTCGGGGGGAGCCGGGGAGGAGGGAGCTAGCTGAGGTTCTTGCTCAGAGCTTTGATCTGTGCCGGGCACTGTGTCTCCAGCACAGCAGAGGTAAAAGCTGCTGTCTTCGAGGCTCATGTTGTTCACAGTCAGAGTGGAGAACGTGAGGTTTGGGTGGCTGATGGGAAACTTCTCTTTGGTAAATCCACTTTCATAAGTGGCCTCCATGCCCTGGTTTGCAGTTGCGATCAGTATCAAGCTCTGTCCCGGGAGCTGGCGGTACCAGTACATTAAGGAGAGTTGGGTGTCAGCCTCACACTGGATCGTCTTGGAGGTCCCGCGTTGACAGATGTCCCTGCGTGGCTTTTGAGAGAGGAGAGCGCGGAACACAGAGCCTAGTTTCAGAGAAGGAGAGAGTGAGAACTGATAAGCTCAGCCCCAGGCAGGAAGGTCTCTTTACTGCTTGCTTCATTGTCACCTCGGATCCCAATGAACCCCTGGTCCTGCCTCCATTTTGTCCTTCTAACTATTATTGGGTTAGAATCCACTAATCCATTTCCCTCATCCTCTGATGGATGGCCTCAGACCCTCTGCTCCTCTACTCCACATCAACATTAACCCCAAACTTCCCCGTGGGATTAGCCTTGTACCTTGTCCCAGGAGAAGGAGCAGGCAAGGCAGCATCTTTAGGTGATAGCCCCTCACCTTCCTTGAGAAAAAACACTAAGAAGGCAAACTTAAGTTCCTCTTTCCTCCTCAACGTGTTCTTCCTTCCCTACTGCATTTCTGTTCCCCTCCTGTAGTAAGAAGATGAACTTCTGCAGAACGTGGAGAAAATTCACCTGCCCCCTAGTGGAGCTGTCTGGCTCTTCACTTCGATGGACCTCCATTCACAGGCATCACAAGCCAGCAACGGCCTTGTGTCCGCCATTAGGCGGAGGGGACATCTGTCACCTCTCCATCTATCATTGGGCACCAGTGCTACCCTTTGGGTAATTGCCAGCGAGGAGGCCTGAAAGATCATGCATAGGTTTCAACCAGATCATGCATAGGTTTCAACCAGACCCCGCCTCCTCATTGAATCTTTGCATTTCCATATGCATTTTAGAATACACTTTTTAGTTTCTTTAAAAAAATCCAGGTGAGAAAATAATTGGGACTCTATTGAATCTATACATCAATTTGGGGAGAATACTCATTTTAACAATATTCACTCTTCCAGTTCATGAACATGATCTATATCTCGACTTTGTAAAGTTGTCTTTCATTTCTTAGTATCGCTTTTTAGTTTTCAGTTTACAGGTCTCGCAGTACAGGTCTTTTATTAAATTTGTTCTTAAATATTTTGGGCTTTTTACATTCTTTTGAATGCAAGTTTTAAAATTTAATTATCCCATTGTTTGCCAAAGTATATAAGATATATAATTGATTTTTGTATGTTAATATTATACCCATGTTCTTAAGAAATTCACTTACTAATTTTATAGGTTTCTTTTGATATATGATTGTAAACAGTGATTTCATCTCTTAAAGGGTTTCACTTTATCATTTACTCTTCAGCCTTTTCATCTTTTTCTTGCCTTAATGTGCTGCCTAGCACCTCTAATAATGTGGAATAGAAGTGGTGTGAGTGATCACTATTGACTTATTTATCATCATAGAGCTAAAATATTTACTATTTCTGCCATTAAGTATGCTGTTAGTTGTTGGCTTCTTGCAGATGTCCTTCACTAGATTGATGAAGTTATATTCCAGTTCTCTGGATGTTTTAATTGTCAATGGGTATGGAATTTTGTTAAGTGTTTTTTCTATCTCTAATAATAACTGTCTAGTTTTTATACATGTGTTAATAAGGTAAATTACAATGACTGATTTTTGAATGTCAGACCAAACTTGTTCTTGGGGTAGACCCTGTATAATTATTTGAAAAAAATTTTTTTGATTCTAGTTTCATTTGTTAACTATTGACATCTTAGATATACCTCTTTAATTTCTTTTTTTAGTGATTGCTCTAAAAATTATCATATTCCCTTTAGGCTTTTTACAGTTTACTTATAATTCATATGGTAAAGATTCACTTAAAATATAGAACTTTGCAACTAAATGGGTCTGTTTTCTCCATCCTTATCCTTAACATTATTGTCATCTTTATTGTGCGTTTCTGCTACATGACCTACAAGACAATGCTGAAATTTTTGCTTTCACTAGTCCTACAAAATATTTAAGAAAATATTTTATTATTATAAAGTATTTAGGAGAAATCTTTAATATCTATCCACATTTCACCATTTTTGTGCCCTTCATTTCCACCTCAAAATCCAAGTTTCTTTTTTTTTAAGATTTATTTATTTATTTGTGAGAGAGAGAGAGAGAGAGAGAGAGAGAGAGAGAGAGAGAGCATGAGCAGGGTGAGTGACAGAGGGAGAGGGAGAAGCAGACTCCTTCCTGAGCCTGACATTGGGCTCCATCCCAGGACCTGGAAATCATGACCTGGGCCCAGAAGTTTCTCACTTAGCATATCACAGTCTATGGTGTGACAACATTTGAAAATATATCCTGGAATTTCCCTGCTTCTGTCTGGACTGGTTGCTAACCAGTTCTTCTGCACAGTTCTTATCCTGGGACTTTTCTTTGTTGTTACTCTGAATTGGAGTCCCTATTTCCTGAATCCTATGATTTCTTCTCTTTTTGGTATATTCCTGCAGTTTGCTGAGACACATTATCCAGGCACTTCCTAAGAAAGAACGAAATGGAAATTTATTTAGGTTTCAGATCCTGGCAGAAATGAAAATTGCATTTTTTGGATAGCTTGGGTTAGTTGAGAAATTCAGGCTGAAAATTATTTTCTATCAGGGTTTCATAGTTATTTTGTACACCCTTGTTTTCTGGCATTCAGTGTTGCTACTGAGAAATGTGAGCTACTCTTTTATTTCTTTATTTATAACTTGTTTTGGTTTTTAACATTTTTCTTGGTCTTGCATCACTTTAAGATCATTTTATCCACACTGTTCTATAATTAAATGAAAATATGCCTTAGTTTCAGTTGTTTTATATTCCTTAAACACAAAACTGGCCCTTTTTATGGCAGTCTCTACTTGTCCGTCACTAGGATGATACCATTTCTTCCCTTGACACGTCATCGTTCTATGTCAAGATGGAAATAGTGAAAGTTCATGCTACATCAGGAAAAATGTCTTTGGTGCTGGATATGCTGCTGGTACAGAGATAAGGGACTCAAATCTTTGGTTGTATAAATTATATCTATATCCTAATGGTTGCATTTGAGACCCATTCAGCTGAGCATGGAAATTGACCCTCTTTGGACTCGATTATCCGGTCGTTGCAAAAATGGTATAGAAACACTGATTTCTGCCGTTAACTTACCAACTGTGGGGCTTTGGGCGAGCTATTTAAATTTAGGTTCTTCATTTATAATTAGTAGAAAATAATCCTTGTACGTCACCAGTGTATGTTAAGATAAATTACTTGGGGAGATCTCATTCTTGTCTAAAAAAAAGGGAAGATGTTTCTTTTCTCAGCATTGACCTTGCTTATTATTTCAGTTCTCTTCTAGAAAAAAGGAATTATTCTCTCCTTCCCTTTCATGGCCCCTGTTTCTTAAGAAGCCATCTCCTCTTCCCCACCATGTCCTAGTAAAGCCTGTTTATATTTTCATTTAACACAGAAAAATTGGTTGGATTTACCAGAGTCACAGAATTTTAAGCCTTGCTTTCTTGAAGATTTAGGATAGCATTTTTCCTTCTATGAATTTTTCAGTATCCTAATGTGATGTCTCTTTATCCAAAATTATGGTTTATATTTTCTGAATGCTTCCTTGTGCTCTCATGGTAAACGTTAGTTAATATTTTATGTGCTTTTGAGAGTGTATTCTGTGAACTCTCCTTCGAACATTTCATCCAATTTATTTCTAAACTCAAGCTTCCTACCTCAACCTATAATCCTTTCAAACTCTTTAGATGTCTTGTATAATTCATTTGATGTATCATATTCAGTCGCTGCATATTTTCCATTTAATTCACGTGTTCTACCTCTCTGCTTGGGCCACAGCTGCTTAGTGAGGTGAAATGCACAGGAAGGAGCAGGTGGCACCGTGTTAGGACAAAAACTGGATCTAGGGTTGGCTCTCTTTCTACGAGAGTCTCTGTTGAGGTGGGGATGGTCCCAGGAAGCACCAGGAGTGAAACCACAGTGCTCATAACTGTTCCCCTCTCTCGAGGTTCATCTTCTGAGTCGGTACAATGCTCATGATAGGAAATAAAAACCTTATGGGAAATCACAGGACTCCAAGACACCCTGAGAGTCCACTGAAAATAGATGCTTGTAGATGTCTTCTGTCATTTAACATTATTCTGGGAAGGTGCATTTTCTCTGATCTAGACATTGGCCTCAGCTGGGAGACCTGTGATCCCTGCTTTTTCTCAGAGAAAGAATTCACTTTTTCATCCCAGCGGGATATCTCACAAAAACATTGCAGGATATTTCTTTCTTTTGACACTTCCTCCTGCCTTTATTTTGATCTAAAATCAGCTCAAGTCCTATCTCTCATGTGAATTTAGTCCTGATAATACACAGTGATTTACTCTTTTCTCTGAGTTCTACAGCATAAAAAATTAGCACTGAATCAAAACATCTTATGTAACTGTTTTGTCTCGTTACTACTTTTGCAAATTCCCCGACATTTGGGATTTCCAATGCCCTTTACATTTCTTTTACGTTCCCAAAGCGGAATAGGCTCAATTAATATTTACTGACAGGATAGTGCGTGTCTCATTCCTAACATAAGTGAGCAGATACTTTCTCCAGGTAATTGTGATTATAGGTATAGCCCAACTCATTCTTACCACCTCCTAGGTCCCAGTGTACCCCTTCCCTGATCAGAATGTTCCAATAAAACATTATTGACCACTTCGAGGACCTCAAAAAGCTTTGTTTTTATCAGTGTTTTTCTCTTTTTCAGTGGAATGAACAGAATTCAAGCTCCACAAATTTTGTCTTGAATCAGCACATGGAGAGTAAAACTGATCTAAATGAAGAGTTTAGAATACATGAGTGTCCTCTAGCAAAATGTCACTCAAGAACAAAGACACAGGGCAAAGTAGAAACGGAGGGACGAGGATAGAATCGGAGAGGGAAGGTGGATAAACGGTGGATAAACAGTCGGAGAGCAGGCGTGTCCAATGTGAATAAGTGAGAGACGTCTCCTCCTGGCTGGGGTGGGATCTCGTGAATTTAGGCGGGGGACGACATGTAAGGTTGGGTGGGTTCAGTTCCGATGGGCCCCTGACTTGGAGAAGGGTGGGGTGTGGGGCCCGAAAAATATCGGCTCTCGTGGCCGAGATGTGTGCTGAGGCCTTGGTTCCTCCTAAGAGGCCACCTTCTAACTGTCACAAATGTGCCATAGGAGCTGGCACAGGTCTGCCCTGAGTTAGGTCACTCCCCCTTGATACCTGCCCTTTTTGTGCAGAGAGGATGTGGCTGTGCACGGCTGTGTCTAACTGCTGGCACAGAGGTACACAGATGTCTGGTTGGTGCTGGCAGATTCCAGGGTCAGAGGGAAGGCCTCCTTCTTCTTCCTAGAGACGGTGTACCCGAAAGGGATGTCTCCTGGCTCAGTTTCGCCAACATCATATGACCAGTGGAGCAGCTGCAGCCCCAGACCTGGGTCTTGTCGATACCAGAACATATTTTCGTGGTCCTTATTCTGGGAACATTCCATCAAAACTTTTGCTCCCACTGGTTTGATGAGATGTCTCGGGGTTTGGGTTACTTGTGCACCCACGAGGCCTATGAGAGGACAGATGAGCTGAAACCAGAGGCCAAGAAGCCTGAGGAGGGAAAAGTCCCGTAGCAGGGCCTGGAGGTAACAGCACTGGGGTTTGCTGCTAACTCCCAGACTCACCTGCTCCCAGGAAGCAAACGGCCACACCGCAGAGGAACCCGATCCCCATGGCAGGCTGGGGCTGGAGTGGTTCTTCTCTCAGGCTCGGCTAGAGGCTGGTTGTCTGTGATGTCACCATCCCTGCCCACGCTCACCACCCCTAGTCACCTTCTAGAGTCTAGAGAGTTTCGAGGTGCCAGAGCAAAAGCCATCGCTGTTCCTCATGGCAGTGTGTGTGTGTGTTTGCACATGTGTGTGTGCACTTGTGTGTATGTGTGCACATGTGTGTGTGTGTGCATGTGTAGAAAACAGCTAACACAGGAGGCCTGAAGTGGCTATAATCAGGGACTGGCTCTTGCCAGGTAGGCTGGCATCTGGGAACTTGGATTTTGGGAATGCCCCCACCACTGTGTAACTGGTAAGTGCAGTTCATTTTGTCTAGACTCCTGGCACAAGGTAGTGGGTGCTAAACACCCCTTTATTTCTTCAAGTCTGGAATTCGGGAATGTGTTAGGCAGAGAGTGGCTGTGTGATCAGCTGTGTGGCTTTCCATGGGTTCTACATAATGTACCACAGACCATGTGGCTAATCCAACAGGAATACAAGCTAGGAGTCCAAAATCAAGATGTTGCTCATAGGTGGCTTTCTTCTCCTCCTGTCTTCACACAGTCTTGCCTCTGTGTGTGTCTGTGTCCTAATTCTCTCTTCTCATAAGGACACCAGTCATATTGGGGAAGGGCCACCACCCCCATGACCTCATTCAACATGAATTACCTCTTTAAAGAACTTATCTGCCAACACAGTCACATCCTGAGGTACTGAGAGGTAGGACTTTAACGTATGAATTCTGAGGGGGCACAATTCAGCCCATAATACTGGCTGCCAGGAATGTCTGGGATGTTGAGTCTGTAATGGGCTCCCTGGGAAGGCCCATGGCATGCAGGCTCTGCATTTTCCTTGATGGGGAAAGTGTGCATCCTCAAGAGAGGGAGAGAGCATAAGGGTGTCTCAGTTGTTTTTCAATGAATTCAAATCAACAAAACCGAAAGCACACTACCTACCACGGACAGTAAATTATGTTCATTACCAAGTGTCCTATACCATCCTTACTGTCCCTTCTTTAAGCTTCCTGATTCTTCTGGAATAGGGACCTCACCCAGACAGCATCAGATCCTACTCCCCACTCGGAAGGAAAAGCTACAAAGTCCAGTGTAATTTTGATTCTGACTTAGCCATTGATTTCTTTCCTCTGAATTCCTGGTGAAGCTCATAACCAGAAGTGGTCCGAAGAAATATGCCTGACTTTGTGCTCTGGCTCAAAGTCTATCTTCCTGTTGTGCTGTTCTCTGCTTTTGAAATGATTAGCTTTAGCTTTTAGGGGATTTTGTCAGATTCTTGTAGCCCCTGCCATCCCGAGCACACCCCTGTATCCAGGCGGCATCTCGTACTGCAAAGTATTACCGATCTCTCAGTTCTCATTTCTTACCTGTCTGTCCTTAAGTACACATTAGTGTGCTGAAAGTATTGAGATGTAGCTATTTCTGTTCTAATTGTTACTGATTTGCTCCCATAGACATAGATGCATAGAGAGATGTGAATCTTCCCATGACCAGTAGGTTAATTGTGTTTATAAAACACTTGCTTTTTCTGTCTGTTGTGTTGGTGGTAGAGACACAACAGAGACACAATGGTGCCCACACGTGCATGTCCACCTGGTGATGTAGTGGGGAAGTGGGGGACCAATGGGGGGGCGCAATCACGAGGGGTGCAAGGCCTGCAGAGAATTGGAAGAAGAGAAGGAGGAGGAGGAGGAGGAGGGGGGAAGAGGAAGAAGACGAAGGGGAGACGGGATGGGGAAGGGACAATAGAAGAATTCAAGAAACATGACAATCAAATGCAAAAGCAAACATTTAAAAGAGCATTTTCAAGGTAATAGGATACATTTAAATATAATTCTGGCAGTGTATAATATTAAGGAATTACAAATCATTTTGTTAGGTTGGTAATACGATTGTATAACCAACTATTATTTTTTTAGAGCTTACTAAAATCTGAAATAAAATATTATGATGTCTGGGAAATTGCTTCAAAATATATCAACCAAAATGCTGGGGGAATGGAAGATGGAAGGGTGGCAAGTGTTCATTATTGAATCTGGGTGATAGGGCTCAATGTAGTATTCTCTCTGCTTTTGTGATTGACATTTTTCTTAATGAAAAGCTTGAAAATGTTATACCAAGAGAAACATGGAAAGTACAAATTATTTTCATCTAATGCTTCACCTTCCACATGCTTTACCACAATATTAAATTAAGTACCATCTTCTATGAAGTAACTGGTTTCTACTCTTCAAAAGTATCGAATTACAAAAGAAAGAAAGAAAGAAAAGAAAGTATTGAATTACAAAGGACAGACTGAGGAGCTTTCCAGAGTAAAGAGAAATGACAACTAAATGCAAAATATAATTCTGGATTGGATGATAGACCAGATTCTGTTTTCCTTTTTGTTAAAAAGGACATTATTAGGAAAAGTTGTTCTTTCTTGAGCCAGAAATTCTAAACAAGTCCAGGGATGGAAGATTCCTTCTGTGTAAGATCCGTCCTTTGGGTACTTGCCTTAATTCACTTCACGCGGGGACTTAAATACCTAGACGCGGAGAGAAGAATGGCAGTGGCCAGGGGCTGGGGGAAGGGAAATGGGAGTCGCTGTTGAAAAGATACAAAGTTCCAGGCCTGCAAGATGATCACATCTGTCCTACAACATGGTGCCTGGAGTTAAGGAGACTGGATTGTACGTTTAAACACTCGTTAAAACCTCATGTTAAGTGTTCTTATCACACACACACAGTTTTAAAAAACAACCACAACAAAACAAAACAAATCCTCAATGGGTAGTTTTGGTGCACATTGAGATTCCTAATGACACACATGACTATTTTTTTTTTTTTTAAAGATTTTATTTATTTATTTCACAGAGGGAGAGAGATCACAAGGAGGCAGAGAGAGCAGGCAGAGAGAGGGGGAAGCAGGCTCCTTGCGGAGCAGGGAGCCCGATGCGGGCCTCGATCCCAGGACCCTGAGATCATGACCTGAGCCGAAAGCAGAGGCTTTAACCCACTGAGCCACCCAGGCGCCCACATGACTATTTTTTTTAATGTATTTATTTATTTGAGAGAGAGAGAGAGTGGGGGGGGAGGGGTAGAGGGGGAGAATCTTTTTTTTTTTTAAGATTTTATTTATTGACAGAGAGACAGAGATCACAAGTAGACAGAGAGGCAGGCAGAGAGAGAGGAGGAAGCAGGCTCCCCGCTGAGCAGGGAGCCGGATGCGGGCCTCGATCCCAGGACCCTGAGATCATGACCTGAGCCACCCAGGCGCCCTATGACTATTAATAAAAGTAACACTTTTGTATAGAGGAGGGGATGGTAAAATATTATTTGCTCTGGCAACCAGACAGATGATACGCCATGGGCAGGAGACAGAGGATTACGACCCTTTCTGTTATTTGCTATGGAGAAGAGAAATTCCAAACTGAGGAATACTCAGATGAAAGTTACCTCTACAGCATCCCTTTATCACAATCTTCCTCCTGTCCTCACAAGAACAATTTGGTGGCAGAGGGTCCCCATGCCCACCTGCTCTGAGCTCAGTGACCCCGGCAGTTCACATGAAGGGTCTCTCCCAGGAGAATGAGGTTCCCCCACCCTGGGTCACCATAGCTTCTCTCTGGAGCTGGAGCTGATTATGGATTCTGTGACTAGCAAAGTCTGCCCCTGCACCCGTGATGGCGAGGCTGTCGCAGAGATGGGGCATGTCTAGAGCAGAACTGGGCGACATCTAGGTTTCCTAATAGTATCATCCCAACACAAGTCTTGTCTCCTAGAGAATTTATTCGTAAGCTTTTTATCCAAGTGGCTTATGAAAAGGGCTCTTAGCTGGGAAAGAGAGATAGGGAAGACAAATCCTGATTTAAATTCTTGAAGTCTGCTTAGAATTCTTGCATTGATATTTCTTGAACGCTTGCTACATGCCAGGCACTGGGAACACAGTCACGGACCACAGAGACACTCTCCATGCCTCACGGAGCTCCCATTCCCTTCACCATCTGCTGTGTCAGTGCTGGTTTGGTGATGCAAACATGGGAAGATACATTACCTAAATCAGAGAACAGATGGTCCCAAGGGGAGACCTAGAGCAAACACCACCACCACAATAAGACTATTGCAGAACCGAGATGTGTGGAAGGTGCGTGTATTCAGGAAACGGCCAGAGACGTTCGGGGGAGCGCGCGAAGCAGTCGTGAGATCGGGAGAGTAAGGATGAGTTTGCCGGCTGGACCCCGCGGTGCGATGGACAGGTGCAGTCGGAAGTTACCGTGGTACGTAGGTGGCAGTGACAGCTGACGTGGGGTTATAAAATGACACCGAATAGGATGTTGAGCCCTGGGGCAATGAAATCTAGAGGCCAAAACCTGAAGTTAGAAAGGCAGCTCGTCTAGAGGTGGAGTGGAAGAGTCACACACTGGGCGATGGGAAGCAGGGCAGGGCTGGATGGCCCACAGTCGGGCACAGTCCCCGGAAGGCCTGTGCCTCCGGGCAGAACGACACTCCCTCTAGCAGGTGGCGCCAGGGAAGCCGAACTGGTACCGGGTGAGTTCTCTTAGGTGGCCTGGGCTGCACAAGCCCTGTTCCAACCCCAAAGGGAAGGGCAGGGCAGAGGACGGTGGCAGTTCATTCACAGGTGCTGTCCCCCACCCCCACCGTCTCCTGTGGGCGCCACCTCTCCCCTGTGACAACGCCTTCTGTGCGGAGAGGAAGTGGCTGTGCAACGCTGTGGGTTAACTGCTGACAGAAATGTCTAGAAGGGGTGGATGTCTGCAGGCTGGGAGATAGGCTCAGTCTTAATTAAAAAAGCACCATGCCTCTTAAGGGACTTCCCGTCTGTTGGCATTCTTGGCACCGAGTAAGAGATTAATCGTGGCCTCATTCCCGACTCTTGTCTGAATCAGCACAGATGGTCATGATACATATTTTGGTCACATCATGGAGTCTCCCTTGTTTCTGACGCTGGGATTTCAGTAACGCTAGCATCCACGGACAATGTGGATAAAAAGAGATGGTACCTCAAGGGAGAGAGCTTAGGAGGGACACCAATGTAGAACCACCAGAGAAAGGCTTAACGTAGCGGTCTGGCAAAGCCGGTTCAAGAACATTCTACCTGTGCCCATGAACCACCTATCCCAAGGAGGCTGTCACGGCAGGTGAGTTCGTGGTGGGGTGTCTGTGTTATTTCTGATGTTAGTGAAATAATACCCAATGAGCCCACTTTTAAGGGAGGAACATAGAAAGAGTTGTCCACCAATGACATTGACAATGAGTGAACTAAAATATAATATTTTTTTAAAAACTGTGAATGATGTTCTAAATCTGAAAATTCATTAAACCTCAAAGATCTATATTCTTTCAGGCTTTATTTATTTGAGAGAGAGAGAGTGAGAGAGAGCTCAAGCAGGGGGAGTGGCAGAGAGAGAGAGAGAGAAGCAGGCTCCCTGCTGAGCAGGGAGCCCAATTCGGGGCTCGATGCCAGGACTCAGGGATCATGACCTGAGCTGAAGGCACACAGTTAACCGACTGAGACACCCAGGGGCCCCTTAAAGCTTGTAGATATTTCTTTAGCATGAGTGACATTGGTCGAGGGATGAGGCATCAGAAGTAGATTCCGTAAAGCCGACTGAGGCTGCGTGCCTCTAAGGAAAGGTGCAGAACCAGAGCTTGGCTCTTCCTAGAAAACAAGGGTAACCAACAGGGAAACCTGGTGCCTAAGGCAGGTCCATGTCAAGAATCAGGGCATCCTAGCTCTGATCTCTATATCTGATGACAGAGGGCTAGGTGTGTGGGGTTGTACAGAAGTAGGAAGTGTCTGTCTACATCATTGTCCCATGGGCTCCCAGGCGACAGGGGATCACTTGAGATGACTTCCAGGAAATATGAATAAGTCATTAGGTTACAGATCCATTTCACAGGGAACAGTCTTTGGTCTTATAATCTCCACTGCCATCTTCGATTTAATTAGTGTAATTCTATTTATACTGAGGATGTGATATAAGGTGTAATGGAAACCCAGCTTAAACCTGAGAAGTACCAATTTTTGCAGTTCGGAAATGTCTGAGCAAGTCTTTCAAAAAGGAGGCGTTGGTCCACTAGGAGCCTCTGTGTAACTGCACGCAGTGCCTCCTGGAGGGAGCTCATCCTGAAGTAAGGGCAAGGAACTGGCCAAGTGGACTGACCCAGTGATACAGCCATAGTTCTTGCAGGAATGAGTAGATTCTGAGCTTAGCTGGGTTTTTGCAGGATTTTGCATCCTGGATGAGGTCTTCTCCGTTCCCCTATTCTAGGATGTAACCACTATTTTAATGGTTGGTGAAGAATGAATGCAATTGAATGAGCCTTTGTGCTAAAGTCTGTGCAAGATATTGAGGATCAAGACACAGAACTGTAGTTTTGCCCTTCCCATATAAAGAAGGGAAAGGAAAACCTCGAGCAAAATTTTCCCTCTTGTGCTTCATTAATAGTGGTGCCACTCTGCTGGAAACTTTATCTGGGAGGGACGTTGAAGTCCGCTGGCAGAAACAAGAGAGTCTGCAGTATTATCTTCCTCGGTGAAGGACATGGTACAGAGCAGAGCCATCGGCAGTGGCTGGCGGGTAGTTTAGGGCCCATCAGAAAAACAAAAGTATCCCATGGAAACAGTGGTACCCAGAGAGGCAACATCCTCGTCAGGCTGACCTAGAGCTCAGAGTAGACAAGGGGCTCGAGTAGAAGAATAAATATCTTTTAGAGCACATGATCTGTCTTGCTTCTATACACATATGGAAAACCCTAGAATCTCCCCAAACTATATGGAGGAAAGGACTTTGCAGGGGACGCTTTTACTGGACTTGTCAGAGGGGCGTTGGAAAGACTGAGAGAAGAGTGATTCACGCATTCATTTAACACTACGGCCTTCAGGCACCCTGGTAAGTACGGAGATAAAAAAGTCAACAGAGGCATGATCCTTATTCTCTTTAACCTTAATATGTAATAGCCTAAATGTTAAACGGTGAACCATTAAGTGTGTTGATGGCGGTAAGGATAGAATGTCACACTGTCATGAGATCACACGGCAGAGGAACTGATCCAGCTAGGGATTCAAGGAAATCTTTCTGGAGGAAGTGACTTCTGAGTTTGAATCCAGAGGAATGATCAGTCCGGTGACCGGGAAGGTGGGGAGAAGAAGGCAGGGTGAGTGAGCATCACTGGTGGACCCTCAGCAGTGAGTCAGCAGAGGACATACGTGGGGGACCGGTGAGAAGTGGGGCACATCTGATCGTTGTGGTAACGGAAGGAACAAGGACGTTCCTTTAAGAAGGTAGATAAGTGCTCAAAGACCACGGCATGGAGAGGCTTCCAAAGCCTCAAGTTTATACTTGAGACCTTGAGGTTCAGGAAAGACACTGATGGCTTTCGCGCCCGAGAGAGTGGTCTGTGGGTGCAGGCAGCCGACTAGGAGGAGGGGGTGACTACTTGGACGGTGGTGAAGGAATCCAGGTGTGAGACGTTGCTTGGGCCACGGTGTTGTCAGTGACATGAGAAACACTAGTCAAATTTCCAAGGGCTGTAACATCTAGAAATATGCAGGGTGGGGGGTGATAGAGTAGGTGAGGAAAGATCGTTTCTCAGAGATGGCAGACCTGACCCCTCCATTCCCGGCTTGGGCTTTCGGCCAGATGGCAGGACCACTTGCCGAGATGAGGAGATGGGGAATGTCTGATCTTGTAAACTCAGAGCACGTTCTTCTCTCGGGCGCCAACCTCCAGGAACAGGACATGGGATATGGGACCAAATTTTACTGCGGGATTGGATTGGAAGTGGGCTGTTTGGTGGGGGCAACAATGAAGCCCAGCAAGGAGAACGGATTGCGGTGTGGGTAAAATTCCTTTTCTAGGAGAAGCTTCGCTTAGCCCTGGCGCTAGGCCTAACAGTCAGCTTGTCCCGCCTCGACTTTGACAAGCCCCGGTCAGGCGCGGTCCCGTGAGAGCAGCACCCTGCAGGGGAGCTGCCTTGCTCAGAGTCTCTGGAGCTGGGGAACCAGGGAAGGCCTTCGAGGGCCCTGATGGCGGAGGGGGTTTTCCTCCTGCCTGGGCTGGGCACCCCCCGGAAGGAGCCTCCTTGCTCTCGTGGTGCTCTTTTTGTGCAGAGAGCAGCTGGCTGAGCAGTGCTGTGGATCAACTACTGGCGCAGAGGTACAGAGAGGTCTGGTTGGTGCCTGCTGACTTTAGGGTCAGGGGGAATTTCTTCTTCTCTTTCCGCAAGGCAGTGAACCCATCTGGGACATCTCCGTCTTCAACAAACTCAACGTTCCTTGAAAAGTAGATCAGCCTTAGACCCAGTCCTGGGTCTTGTCGATACCAGTACATAGCATCGTGGTCCATATCTTGAGAACAATGCAGTGTCAACTGCCTTCCCGTCCTTGCGATGCAGTGTCTCGGGGTCTGGGTCACTCCGGCTTCCACGGGGCCTGTGAAGGAAGGAAACAGAGCTAGAGACAGCCAAGAAGGGCATGGCTTCTGGAAAAGGACTTGAGCTGAGACCTGCGAGCGGCAGCCAAGTTGCCCACGTGTCCTGAAACTCACCTGCTCCCAGGAGACACAGCACCACACAAGCCAGGAGCCCGAAAGCCATGATAAGGGGACGAGGGGGTCGGCCGGCCCCGGGGGCTGGGCTCTAGTCCGCTCCGTAATGTCTCCAGCTCTGCGGCGACTTGGCTCTCATTTTCAGGAGGGAAGCCACTCCCCTTTCCTCACAGGCCTGAGGAGAAACACAGGCACTGGGTCGGGGCCCCTGTGAGCTGGCAAGCCTGGTGGTCCCCCCGCTTTTTCCTTGCTCTCCTCCCACGCTGCTCCTTTCTTGCTTTCTTTCTTTTTTTTTTTAAGATTTTATTTATTTATTCAACAGAGAGAGAGAGAGAGAGATTACAAGTAGGCAGAGAGGCAGGCAGAGAGAGAGGGGGAAGCAGGCTCCCCACCGAGCAGGGAGCCCGACGCGGGCCTCGATCCCAGGACCCTGAGACCATGACCTGAGCCGAAGGCAGAGGCTTTAACCCACTGAGCCATCCAGGCGCCCAACGCTGCTCCTTTCTGTGCCCTGGACAATGTCTCACTGGTACGCTCTCGTCAAACTTGGAAAATATTTGTGTGTTTTGAATCCTTATGACGAAAACTGGTATAATGGATTTATCACTTAGATATGTGAGAATATGAAAGTTACACTCTACCACAATCGCACTTTTACACTTTAGAAGTCCTCCCGTCTACTCTGCAGAAGAAATTCCAAGTATATTCCTCTCCTTGTTTATCCCCTGACATGGTTTTCAGCTGCTAGATTTTACAAGAAGCTCATGCGTACAAATTCAGTCAGGTCCCCAGTGTGGATTATTTTCTTGGTCGTAGCCAGTTCAAAATATTAGGTGCAGGTTCTTTTTCCATTAGGATATTACACATAGTTGTGGGGGCTGGTAGTTGCTTTCTTCCAGGCTGGTGTTTGGTGTATCTTTCTTCCTTCTCCTCTTCTCTCTCCGTCTATAGGCAGGGATNCCCCCCCTTTTTTTTTTTTTTTTTTTTTTTTTTTTTAACCAGCCAACATGGTGTCTCGGTCTGCTGTGGGCACACAACGTCTTTCCTGCAGTCTCCACATGCTGTGCCCCATGGCAGCATGGCTGTGTCCCCTGAGTGGCAGTTGGGTTGTGGATCCCCTCCTGGGGAATTCTGCATGGGGCTCGGGATATCGGCGTGTCTCCTCTGAGTTCTAGCTGCCATATTGTTCCCTTTTCTGGGGAACTGTGTCCTTCCTGTGCTGAGGTGACTTTCCTGGGGTTGCCGGAGTATCTCCCATCTTGGACACCTTTGAGTTTGTTCTGTGAATTTGTTGGAGCCAGAGTATTCTTGAGGGGATAGGGAGTTTCCAACCACAGCCAGGGCTTCACTGAGTCCTTCTCAATTTTTCAAATCATTGTCATCTCCAGGCAAGAAGTGGGCCCTCATCCCAGTCTGGGGGCAGCACTCAAACCTCAGAGATGGCTTTCTTGCTTGTAGTCCCCTTCATGCTGGAGATGCAGCTCCAACCGCCCCCATCCCAGGCCAGTGAGAGGGGCACGCTTACTCTCAGGACAGTAGCTCTGCTCTAGGGAGGCATGTTCTCTCTTCACACGTCACTCCCCGTGTGGTTCCCTTCAGGAAGAGCATGGGGCGGGGGAGCCGGGGAGCCGGATCAACTCCACTTGACTCCACTTCAGCCCTTGGTGTTTTTCTGTTACCCTGGGATTCCTCCCTATTCTAGCCGTGGGACAGATGTTCTCTGGGGCAAAGAAAGCACTTTTCATTCTCAAGAACCTTCCTCAAGTCAACAATTTCCTTATTACTTAGAAAAGCTTGTTATCCCGAATTTCATCTTCAGACATCTTTCACAGTTTACCCACATCCGCAAAGCTAAACCCACTATCGATTTACACCCCCGTCCAGTGGATTTTCCCAGGTTCTATGGTGCTTCCAATACCATAAAGGTGGATAATTACAACTCCAAGATTTATAGTTTATCTCAAACATTCTCCATATTCGATTAACCCAAGATTCAGGAGGCATCTGATTCTGTGTTCCTGTCCTCCAGAGGCTACTTCACCCTCCTCAGACACAGGCTGCTCCCCTCCTCCCCATCCCACTGACAGGGAGGCTGCTCTGGTCTCTTCTGTCTTTCTCTACATCGACCAAGACACTAAAAATGTCCCCGATATCCTTAGGTCACGAGCCAGTTGCTGAACCTTCCCACCCTTCCCTTCTAGAACCTTCCTTCTGATCTCTCCTCCCAAGGCCACCCCTACATTCCAGAGTTTGGGGACATTTCCTCAGTGTGGGGCAGACTTCTGTGTCCCTAACGGTGGGCCTGGAAGAAAAGAGGATCCTGTAGGTGGCCAGGAGCCCCAAAACATCTCCCTCCGTCTTTTGTCCTTTAACGTAATGTGTTTCGTTCTGTGCTGTCCATCTGTCCCTGTCTCTCCCAGGCCTTCTTCAGTGTCTGCTCTCAGCCCCCTCCTCAGAGGTACCACTTAGTAAACCTGCTGCCGCTCCCATCCGTCCTTCTTAGATAATAGTCTCCGGGCAACAATATTCATGCCTGCCTCTTCCACTGAGGAGCCCTTTCTTAAAAACCCCTGTGGAAGAACATGTTTATCCCTTTAAGTGCACAGCGATATTTTCCCTGCGGGGGAATCCAGAGCCCAGGTATAGACCACAGAATGTTCACCACACTTCGCATCCTAGTTTACTTACACTAGGGCTGTTTCCGGTCCTGAGGGGGTTGCTCTACCCTGTTACATTTTTCTGTTATTTTCCTGTTATATGATTAACCTTTGAAAGACTTCATGAGAGATATTTGTATACAGAGCTGTCTTTTAATTGGTGATACAGTGTTCAATTTTATCAAATTTTCTCTTTTATCGTGGTTAGAAACTTAACCTTCATAATAAGGAATGTGTTAGTGCCCCCTAGTGGCGTTTTGCTGCAATAGGCAGAAAAGTGGTCTCTTAAAGATGTTCTCATTTTAATCCCAACTGTGAATGTTTAGATTCCATTAAAAAGGGAATTAAGGGGATGGATACAATTAAGGTTACTAATCAGCTGATTTTGACCTAGGGAAGCCCAGTCTAATCACATGGGTCTTTTTTTTTTAAAAGATTTTATTTATTTATTTGACAGAGAGCGCACGCACAAGCAGGGGCAGAGGGAGAGAGAGAGGCAGGCTCCCCACTGAGCCGGGAGCACAATGCGGGGCTCCATCCCAGGACCCTGGGATCATGACCTGAGCTGAAGGCAGATGCTTAACTGACTGAGCCACCCAGAGGGCCCTAATTATATAGGTCTTTAAAAGCAAGGAACCTTTCCCAGCTGTGCTTGGAGGGAGGCGTAAGTGAGCAAGAAGGGTCGGGAGGTGGAGTGTTGCTGGTTGTGAAGACAGAGGGAGGAGGTCACGAGGTAAGGGTATTTGAGTCTCTCCTAGAGCCTTCAGCAAGAAACGTAGCGCTGCCAGTACACTGGTTTGGGCTGAATGAGACCGCTATTGACGTCTCACCTCCAGAACTGGGAAATGATAGGTTTGTGTTGTTTTAAGCCACTTGAGTGCGTGGTAACTTGTTATTGCAGACACGTGCAACCACCAAGACTAAAAATCCATGGCAAGATGGAGTAAGAAAGGAATTAAGATGGGAAAAAGCAAAGTCTACTAACTGGGTGGGGCAGGGTGTCCGTGCTCTCCTGTGGGTGGGGCTCGGGCTCATGAGGGCAGAGCACTGCCTGCCTTGGGTTTGCCATCTTTGTGCAGAGGAAGCAGCTGCACTGATCACCTGCTGGACTTGGGCGTCTGCTCACTGCTGGAACATTCGAGGGTCCAGGGGAGATCGTTCTTCTTTCTCTCTCCTCTCTCTGTCTCCTGCTCCCTCCCTCTTTCTCCCTCTGCATGCTTGAGTGTTTGTGGTCATCTTGCAAGTGGAAGGAAGCGACAAAGGGAGTAGGCTTCTGTTGACGTAACCCATAATAACAAATTCTAATTCCATGCTCTTTGGAAAGTGACTTCCTCTGTCCTGGGTCACAAGCTGCCCCCTGCCTCAGCAGCAGAACCTCGATGGCTTTGAGCTGCTTAGCAGAGGCCGTGCCCACGGGGCCGACCCCTGACGGTCAGACGAAAGGCAGGAATCTTCCCAGGAGAACAGGCCCTCTGAGGCTGGCGGTGACACCCTGCCGGAACATTCTGATCCTAAGCCTGTGCGGAGGAGGTATTTGCAGAAACGGAGCATGCCAAGAGCAGAAATTGGCAGCATCCTCCTTCAAAAACAGCATCATCTGATTCAAATGCTTGTCTTATTCTCCCTTTGCCTCTTCTTCGGCTTCTCCCGGAGTGGCTTTCTTCAGCAGCAACCTCCTTCAGGGGCTTGGAAGCAGGGCTCTGAGTTAGTTTTCTATCGCTGCCGTAACCCAGTACCGCAGACTCAGCGGCTTAGGGCCACACGCATTTATCATCCTACTGTAGGTTAGAGGTTTGACATGAGTCTCATTGGGTTGAAATCAAGGTGGTGGGCTGTGTGCTCTTCTGGAGGCTCTGGGGACAACCCATTTTTTGCCTTTTCCGGCTCCTAGGGGTCCTTCCTCCATCTTCGGAGAGAGCCCCGGCAGGTGGAATCCCTCCCACATCACTCTGTAAGGACCGTGTCTTTAATTGGGCCTACCTGGGTAATCCAGAATCATTTCGCCATCTCTCTCAAGGTCAACCGATTCACAAATTCAACAGTATCAACAAACCAAATTCCCTTCTGCCGTATTGTAAGGTGACATATTCACAGATTCTGAGGATTAGCAAATGAATATTTTGGGAGTCCATTATGTGGCCTTTCAGGAACACTTTGCCAGAAAAAAAAAGGTAATTCTGGGAACTGATTAAAGTTAAGACATACAATTTTTAGGCGGAGGAGCGCAGGAAAGCTTAGGGCCTAGACATCATAGACATTGCTGAGCCGTTCTATCCTTTCCTTTAATGGGTGTATAATGAGGACCAATTATGTGGCAGGTGCTGCTTCAGACTATGGGAACACAGACACGAACAAAAAAGACAACGTCCCTGTCTCCATGCTGATCATATTTAACACTGACCCTTCACTGAGCTTGTGTGCCATGCGCGGGGCAAGATTCGGGGGGAGGAGTGATAGAAACACGTATCTTCTTAAAGTAGCCCAAAGGGAAGTTAGCCGTCCCAGTAATCGTTTTAATTTGGCATCTGCAGAAAGGAAGCATTGTGTAAGGTGTGGTGGGAGTACCGAGGAAGGAGCCCACGATCTTGGGAAAACAGAACACATTTCAGATGTTGCTATTTTAAGTAATATTTTGAAGAGCAAAATGAGTTTGTCAGATGGGCCATTCGAGGGAAATATGTGCTGCGTGTTTGGAAATGGCTCGAGTTCAATGTTGCTGGAGTAGAGCGTGTGAGAACGTGAGTGCTAGAAGGTGTGGCTGGATTTTCTTGGAGGGTCGTCATCGTACCTTAAATATGCAGGAAGTTTTGTCCACTGCCACATGCCTCAGTCCTGGGTCATTTACTTATGTCTCTTCCCAAACCTACCACGATACACAGGGCTCTGCTGGTCTGTATCAAGCTTGGGAACTAGAAAAAGATTTGGTAGATTCAAGGAAAAAGAGAACTTGTCAGCATAGTATGCTTTAAGAGGTGGTAAACATATGGAGACAGAGGGGTAATTATCTTGGGTGTCAATCGGGCTGGATCTGGTCAGGTCATTTGTTTTTCTTCCTCCTGTGAGAAGGCCTGAAGATTCTGAAGCACAGACCCATTCTAGCTACTCACAGCACGTGGGTGTGTCTTCCCCATGCCCAACTCGGATGGACTTAATGGAGAAAGAGATCCGTAACTCAAGAAGGAAAAATAAAGAGCACTTTATCATTATCCCAGACTCTAATGAGAACTTGACATTCTAATACAAAGATATTTTTCTGGTAAGGGATTTAATTTCCTTCATTTCAAAATATTAAGGGAATCATCGTAAGTTTCTTTCCATGATGGTAAGTTTAGATTTTATGTTTGTTAGACCACAGAGGGCCAATGAAAGATGCAGCAGAAGGGTGTGACATAGCCAGAGTTGTACAATAAAGGAGATTGCACTTGGTACTGGGATGCTAACACTGCATTGGATGGGGGAGGCCAGGGCCCGAGATGTGGATAAAGAGGCTACTAAATTTACCTGCAGAGCTGATAAGAGCATAAACATGACAGTGGTTGCTCTGATAGAGTGGATGAAGAGAAAAGTTATGTAGCCATTAGCAATCAAAGCTCTTGAATGCAGGTTGAATGTCCAGGGTCAAGGAGGAAGAGAAACGTAGCACAACTTTAATCTCATCCAAGTAAATGACTCATACTTTAATTCATCAAATCAGGAAACAAGAGGGTAGCTTGTAGGACAAAGATGACATGTTGTGTTTCAACTCCAGGGGGAGGTGTCCTGAATGGACTGAAGTTCAAATTAGGAATCAGGGTGGACAGGACAGATCTAGGACTCATTAATGACTAAGAGGGAGTCTTGTGTTCCCCAACTTGGGATAGTGGACAGCAGCCAGCTTGTAGGGAAAGACGAGACTGATGCCATCTGAGAGAGTACGTTTGGTCTCTAAGAAAGCACCTTTTCTCTCCTCTAGTTATCACTCTCTCCAACTATTGCAGCAGGTGGCAATTCAGTCCTGCTTAACTCACTAACTTAACTCATTAGTTTAGGCTACCCTGACGAGGGCTCTGTTGCCTAATCTTGGAAGGGTAGGTCAATTCATGAGATGGACGGTTTGCCACCTGAGACACTGATCCGTATCCAGACAATCCCCCAATTTCTCTAGGAAACTTTCACAAATTGGCTGGTAAGAAAATTAAAATCATACTAGATATTGTCCTGTCAACTGGATCCTGATATTTGTTGTTTTCTGGAGGCTATGCCTTGAGGTTGTTAGTTTCCCAACTCTTTGGAATTTCTAAGAATTATGCTACCTCCCGAAATAATCAATCAACTGATAAGATAGTTCTATGGAAGACTACCTCAAAATTCACAGGAATGAAGCTCATTGTAGATTGTGTTCCCTCTGACAACCAATTTTATTCTCTTCAAAAAAGTTCTCTCAACCTTTACTCCAACCCTTTTACCTGGTCTCATCTCTCATCCCTTTTCTCAGCCCAGGGACTAAAACAATCTGGTTCCTTATCCTGAGGCTTTGGTGTTCTTCAGTAGGAGCTAGATCTTTCCTCCTTATCCTCCCTCCCTCCCTCCCTTCTTCCTTCCTTCCTTCCTTCCTTCCTTCCTTCCTTCCTTCCTTCCTAGAACTTCCTTTTGCTCCCTTTACCAAACGCCATGCCACTCTACTTTTATACTGTGTCCTTGTTAAAACAGTTGGAAGAAAACTTGATCTATTGTGTGGCCAGGGCTCAGAAACATCTCTCAAGTAGTTTTGAATTCTAACTCAATGTATTTGATTGCGTGCTTTCTGAATTTCTTGTCCGGATATTCTTGGCACTTGTTCTCCTTTGGTGAGGTAGACAGAATTCTAAGAACAACCAGCAGTGACCCTTGCCCCTGTATGATCCCCTTCCCTTTGAGTGTAGGAGGTACCTCTAAATATAATGAAATCTCACTCCTGTGACTGTGTTACATTATTTGGCAAAAGCAGTATTATCCAGATAAGCCTGTCCTAATCCAATCACATGAGCCCTTTGAGGCATAGTTTTTTCCAGCTGGTAAGCAGAAGGGGAGGTCACAGAGCTTTCTAAAGCATCAGAAGGCTTTGATGGGTATTTCTGTCCTTGAAGATGGAAGGGACCAGAGCTAGATTGCAGGGACCTGCAGGCAAGCCCTCAGGGACCACCAAGGAAACAGGGACCTCACTCCTACCACCACAAGTAACTGAGTTCTGCCAATAATACTAAGTGGGGAGAGGAGGGGCCTCCAGAAGAAATTACAGCCAGATGACACCATGATCACAGCAGACCTTGAGAAGAAAACCCAGGCCAACCATCTCGGTCTTCCAAAACACAGAACTGTGAGATGATCAATTGGTTTTGCTATAACCTGCCTCATTTGCACTATTTGTTACTCAGCAACAGAAAACGAATACAGTTTGTTATCTGCAACATTTTCCTTTAGGTAACTACACAGTGACCCTGTTGCATCTCTGATCTGTCTACTCGGCACCGCAGGTTTTAATTTTTAAAAAATTACACCTGCATCTCGCCAGGTGAGGTCCTGCTCCCTAACAATCCCTGAGAACAAACACGTTTCATGTCTTTTATTACCACCCTCCCCCCCCACCAAGTTTTTTCTCCTTCTAGGTAATCCTGAGTCCACGGGTTGTCTGAAAACTGGTCTTGACCCTCTACATCCTGTTGCTCACCTGAGGAAGCCCCACTACCTTGCTGATTTCCCCGTATGAATCCATTAGTTATCGGGAGACACCATCGTAGAATCTTCGAAGGATCTTCGTAAATCTGAGGGTTTTTTCTTTACTTGCTCAGAATTCAGTTTTATCAAAAAAATTCCCCACATCTGTATCTGAGAATTGAATTTTTGCCTTAGGAAATAATCACTTTGGGTTAATGCCTTCTAGTCTAGTGCAATATCAGCCAGGGGTGGAGGCTGGATTAAGACTGGAAAGATGTCTTACAGGGACAAGAATGGGGAAAAAGTAAGGAATATTACAGTCAAGGCAGGACTTCAGTGCCATCTTGTGAGAAAGTTTCTCCTAATTTGGGTCAGGACTCTTGAAGGCGGGCTCCCCTCCCTCCTTGCTTTGCCCCTTTCTTGTGCAGAGAGGATATGGCTGTACATGGCTGTGGCTCACTGCTGGCGCAGAGGTACACAGACGTCTGGTTGGTGCTGGCGGATTCCAGGGTCAGGAGAAAAGATCGTAACTCATCTCGAGAGACACGATACCCCTGAGGGACATCTCCTTTTTGAAAGGTGTTGGTACCAGTTGAGTAGTAGATCAGCCGCAGTCCAAATCCTGGGTCTTGGCGATACCAGTACATTGAAACATAGTTCATATCCTGCAAACACTGTAGGGTTATTTCCTTTCCTGTCCCCAAGATCCTATGTCTTGGGAACTGTGTGACCACAGCATCCTTGAGGCCTGTGGCAGGAAAAAAAAGTGGTCAAGTAAAGACAGAGCCTGGGAAGGGGCGACTGAGGCTACCATCCTGAAGGAACATCCTGGAGTTGGAGCTGGGAAGCCCGTGACAGGTGCCCGGGACTCACCTACTCTGACGAGACAAATGACCACACAGCAAAGGAACCTGTTGCTCATGGCAGCGTCGGATGAAGAATGTTGGCTAGTGCTGTGATGCATTTAGTCTTTGAGGCCAACGCTTTCATCTACTTCCTGGACAGAGACCACACCCTCTTCCCTCGCTGCTTCAAAAAAGAGTCAAAGGCCTCTGAGATGTAACGGAATGTGGCCAGTTTCATTTTTCCAGGTCACATAATTGTTTATGATGTCCTCTTATAGAATTCCCATGACAGTTTTTTACCTCTATGAATTCTAATTTCCCTCGTGTGAGATATCCTTTGTGGTATGGTGGGTTTGTGTCTTTTGAATTCTTACTAGACTCTTATGGTAAGTTGGGTACTGTTGCAAGACCCTTGAGGGTTTTCTCCAAACATTTTTCTGGAAATTCTTTCCCATTGAAATTTTACTCCAAAAGCACTCTAATCTTTAGCCAGCCTAATGTTATTCGTTTTCATGAATTTCTGCTATATAATGTCAGCATGCTTTCCATATGATGCTCATGTCCCTTCTCTTTCTGTGGGCTACCTCGTCAGGGAGTGAACAGGTGTGGTGGAGGGAATGGAACCACTAAATATAGACAAACCTTATAGGGAAGTCAGGTAGGTGCCTAGAACATGCTCTCAGGTGATTTGGATCTGGTGTAGGAACTCATCTTACCAGAGGTTCTACCAAATAGAGCTAGGTGTGGACAAACACTGCATAGGCACTTGTAGCCTACCCCTTTGAGTAATCTAGGAACTGCTCTCAAAACTGCTTGCCTGGGGGAAAAAAAGCACTTTTGGGAAATTGTGAGATGCGAGTTGCCACGGATGAACTGAAGTTCAAATGTCATAGATGTGGCTTTTTGCTATTTAACATATTTCTAGGAAGATCTTTTTCTCTCAAATTCTAGGCCACCTGAGGATGTGGCTGTAGATTGGCATAGATAAGCTGCTAGTACAGAAGTGTGAAGGTGTCTCCAGGGCCTGAAGAAAGCCTCCTCCTTCTTCCAGGAGACACCGTGCGCATCAGGGAATCTTTTTCAGTCCTGCTGGCAACAAATGAGCGGTGGATCAGCAGTCGCCCCAAAGCTGGGACTGGGTCACCCCAGAACATTCTGTTATGAACAAAGTCCTAAAGACATTCAAACAAAAGCTCGTTTCTTCCCACCCCCCGGTTCTGTTTTATATCTAGATTCTGGATTATTCTAACATCCAAGTGACCTGTGGGAGAAGGATGCAGAAGTTATAGATAGGGGGGGGGAAGCTTGTGCTAGAGCCTAGAAATCCAGTACATGATTGTTGCTTGTGCTCTATGATCTCACCTGCTTCCAGGAGACAAAATGCTTGGTCTTCAGAGGGGCCTGATTCCCACGGCAGGACTGGAGAAGGAGCCGATCTTCTTCCAGCTCTTGTCAGCCAGTAGGAGGTGGGTCTGTGACATCACCGTGTCCACCCACGCGGGTCCTGCAGAAATGGGGCCCTCCCTCCCCTTCACGGAGCTTTACTCGGCTCGGCTTGACTCCCCTGGGCAATTCAGAAACAATCCTTTTGGGTTTATACATGCTCTCCTTTTGCATTCTTTCTGAGTCAGTCTTTTTTTTTTTTTTTAAAGCTTTTATTTATTTATTTATTTGAGTCAGAGAGAGAGATCACAAATAGGAAGAGAGGCAGGCAGAGAGAGAGAGGAGGAAGCAGGCTCCCTGATGAGCAGGGAGCCTGATGTGGGCCTCGATCCCAGAACCCTGAGATCATGACCTGAGCCGAAGGCAGAGGCTTTAACCCACTGAGCCACCCAGGTGCCCCCTGAGTCAGTCTTAATTTTTCATCTACAACATTCTTTAACAACCACTATTGCCACTAGGTTAGCGGTTAACATGGAAGCCTCTAGAAGGAAACTACCCAGATTTGAACACTGGTTCTGTCATTTACTCTCGTCTTAGGCAAGTAAATGAACTGTTTAGTGCTTCAATTTTACTATCACTGGTTTGTGCCAAAACAAGTGTGTACCTGATGGACTGGTGATGATCAAATGAGTTAAAATGAGAAGTGGTTGTAACAATGCCTAGTATATAGTAACCACTCTTTAAGATGTAGCTCTCAAAATGGTTAACCAGTAGTGCTGCTACTAATATTACTGCTACTGACACCATTATCTATTATTGAGTCTAATTTCTATGCTGGGATTTTGTTAGGCAGTCTACATACATTTTCTAGAGTAAATAAACCTCTGGAGCCATATATTACTGATTCCATTTTATAGACTAGGAAGTTATCTTTAAAGAGGTTTAGTAACTTGGCAAAACTAGAAAGTGACCAGATAAGTCTAATTCCAAAACCCATATTTTCAACAATTAAGAATGAATTTCTTAAAGATTCTTTATCTCTCTCTTTTAAGAGTTTGATGGGAGCCTTATTCTTGCAGGAATTATTTTTCAATTTACTCTAACTTCTAAATCTAAACCCACAGTGGGCATGCCATTCCCCCACCCACCTGAAATGCAAAATATCCTTTACTCTCAGGTGTCCTAGGCTAGATTTCTCTATTCTTGTTGAAAACCTTGAGGATACTTTTAGCAGGTAGCTGGCTCAAACCCAATTTTTTTTCCTGAATTCTAAATTCTAAATTCTTGGTGGATTTCTTTTCTACAGGTGTGCTGCTGTCCATTTCCAGGTTCTGTCCTTTAGTTGTCCTATTATTTCTGAACAAATTTCCTTTAGCATTTAGCAAGTCTTAAGGGATTCCAAGTACTTTCTTATCACTCAGAATCATCCTTGTAACCAGGTTGGTCTCTTATTATGAGAATTAGGAGAGAATTCTGAAGAATTTTGTCTTCATGTAAACATTTCTGTTCATAGTAAATATTAAATCCAACTGAACTTTTTTTTGTGTTAACTATTTCTGTTCCTTTGGCACCAGTTTACTTCCAGTAAAGGAGATGATTTTAGGGAATGTGATTCTGGGAATGTACATATTGTCAAATGCACCATAAACTCTCTTCATACCTTTCATTTTCATTACTGCTGGGATGGTTGCTGGGATGGCGACAGTGCACGTATTTCTCTTATAGCCATTAGCCATTGTTCTGCTTAGACTTTCTATCTTTATCAGAGTCAGTTTTGTGAAACTGTATTTTCCAAAAATCCATTTAGGCTTGGAAGTTATTTGGCTTGGAAGTAGAAAATCGTACAAAATATTGTTTTTAAAAATGTACTCTGTTTCCCTTTGTCATCCCTTACTTAGTATATTTGTTCTTTCTCACTTTTAGTTGGCACTCAATTTTCTATTTTTCCCAAGAAATTAGCTTATTTCTTAGTTCTCCTGTTTGAAAATTTGCTACCTCATTAACTTCTGCTTTTATGTCTATGTCTATCTATCTATCTACCTAGCCATCATTGTTTTTATATTTACTCTTTCAGACGCTTATTTCTTCCTGTGGATTCAAGGAGCTGGTCAGTGTCCGTTTCTTTCAGTCTGATGACTTTAATATTTTTCTGTAAGGCAAGTTTGCTAACTATGAAATCTCTTAGTTTTTGCTGATCTGGGCCTGTCTTTATTTCACCTTTATTTTCAAAGGATAGCTTTGTTGGGTATAGAATTCTTGGTGGCTTTTGTTTGTTTCTTGCTGCATTTCACACTATCTTCTGGCCTCCATCATTTCTGGTGAAAAGTCAGGAGTCAGCCGTATTGCCGATCTCCCGCACACGATGAGTCATTCACTCCCATTTTGCATATATTGGTAAACTTGGTGGCATTTCACAAATCTCTAAATTTAGTTCATTTTTGTGTAGGAAGCATTTGCCTGAACAGCTCTGCAGCTCCTGACACACACCAATAGAGTTCCAAAATACATAAAGTAAAAACTGACAGAAATAACAGAAGAAATGAACATATCAAAACTATAATTAGTGGTTTCAATAGTCCACCTTCAAAAACTGATCAAACCAACTAGACGGAGAACAAGTCAGGGTAAAGAAACTTGAAAAACACTACCAACCAAATTGACCTAACTGATGTTTTTAGAACACTTTACCTAACAACCACAGAATGTGCACTGTTTTCAAGAACATATAGAATGTTTTCCAATATAGACTGCATATTGTGCCATAAAATGATATCAGCATATATAAAAGGATTGAGAACATGCAATGCATCTTCTCTGATCAAACTATTCAGAAATAAACAACAGAAAGAAATTTGGGAAATGCCTCAATACTTGCAAATTTGACAACATACTCTTAAATGAATCATGGATTACAGAAGAAATCTCAAGGAAAATTATTATTTTTAACCAAATGAAGGCAGAAATATATCAAATCACATGGAATGCAGTAGGGACTCAGGGGATATTTATAGCCTTAAATGAATGCATGAGAGAAAAAAACAAAGGTCTCCATTATAACCTAAATTTCCACCTTCAGAAACTGTAAAGAGAAGCAAAAAATAAACAAAAAATAGGAATAAGGAAGGAATAATAAATATCAAATTTGGAATCAATCAAATAGAAATCTGTGGTGGAGCTTAAGGTTGGTCACTTGAAACCATCTGCAGAATTGATGAACTCTAATTAGAAAGAATGAAGATGCAGGAGAGAAGTCAGTCCCTGACGGTGGACTGGACCATTCCCCGTTTGGTAAGGACTGACCCAGGATTAGTTTTCTACCCAGATTGTTGCTCAGAGCACACTGCCTTCTTGGGGCTGAGGAGTCTGGGAAGATTCACAGTGGCTTTTGTAGTTTCTGATGAGGTTAGGTGGGGCTTCCTCACCTTTGTGAGCACACTTTTTATACAGGCTGTAGGTGCCTGTGTAGCACTGTGTATTCACTGCTGGCACAGAAGTACAGAGATGTCTGTGAGGGGCTGGCAGACTCTAGGGTTAGGGGAAAATGCTCCTCCCTTATTCTGGAGACAGTTGACCCAAAGGAGAGCTCTGCTTTCTCTGTGGTATTAACACCATATGAATAATGCATCAGCTGTAGTGCCTTTCCTGGGTCTTGTCGAAACCAGTACATGTTATCATAGCCCATAGTTTGAGAGCATTCCAGAACAATCTTCTTTCCTGTCCCCGAAACACAGTGTCTCGGGGTCTGGGAGATACCAGCATCCATGAGGCCTGAGAAAAGGAGACAAAAATTAACAACAGAGGCCTTGATGCTGGAACCAGGCACAGAACCAGAACAAGGGAAAATGTTCCTTTCTAATCTTAGAGAAATCTGTGTCTATGACTTACCTGTCTGCAGAAGGTAAAGGACCACAGAGCAGAGGAGCCCGAGAGCCATAGCCCAGTGAGGGTCAGAAAGGTGTCTCCCCATTCTGGGGAAGTGGGATGGGCTCTTGATGAAGTCATCATGTGACAGCACAGTCCCTGCAAACTGTGTGGGCCCCACAGCCACCCCTGCGGATACAGCGGTGTCATCCATATCCCTTGACCCATCAAAGGACTAATATTTTTGTTCACTTCTCTCATCCAAAGTAGGCTAGATGCTTTGCTTATTTGTCTTAACTCAAGTCTCTACTCTTTTTGCCAGACGTTAAATTTCATAGCTGTTTTACAAGCTATGAAAATGAGGACTGCAGAGCTTCGAAAGGTTTCAATGGGAAGATTTGACCAAATTCGGAAGGTCAGGAAAGGAAGGGAGGCTGAGTTCTGAAGGATGAATTAGAATGAATTCCTGTGCAAAGCTTCCAGAGACGAGCTCAAAAGAAGGACACAGTGACCAGAGCGGCTCCGTCAGACAGGCACAGAGTCCATGATGAGAGGATCACGAGAGGGAACCCATTCAGGTGACATGTGTGAGGGGCTTAGGGCAAGACCTGACTTCTGCTGAGTTCTCAGAGAATTTATTGTTCTTATTATCTGATAATCACACCACTTTCTCAGCCTCATTTCTCATCAACTCAGGGTTCAGATTTCACCAACTTGATCCGCTTAGGCTCCTTTGTATTCAGTTCATCTTTCTCCTAACTGCACCGTCAATCATGAAAGAATAGAAAATTACAAACCTGTAGTTCTTTCCAATACATGCTTTGGTAACACTGACTAAAATATTCTGGGTGCTGCTGCGGTAAACAACCTTCAAGCCAAAACCTAGTCTCTCTCCTCTTTTCCCCATTTCTTTTCTTTTTCTTTCTTTTTTTTTTTTTTAAAGATTTTATTTATTTATTTGACACAGAGAGGGATCAGATCACAAGTAGGCAGAGAGGCAGGCAGAGAGAGAGGAGGAAGCAGGCTGCTGGCTGAGCAGGGAGCCCGATGCAGGGCTCGATCCCAGGACCCTGAGATCATGACCTGAGCTGAAGGCAGAGGCTTTAACCCACTGAGCCACCCAGGTTCCCCCCCATTTCTTTTCAAAAGAAAAGTCTTTAGCTTCCTTTAGCCACAAAGATGAATCCCTGTATCCCTCCCCCCTTTGTCTGCTCCCTTTGCCCTGGTTCACTGGATCCACAGTTGACATTCAGTCAAATTCTCGCTGGGCTGCTGCCGACCTGGGGGTTTGGATTTGACTATTTTGGCTCCACTTTTTGAGGATCACCTTTATACGTATTTTATATATGACACCTGCAGGCTCCTGCCCACTCTTGCTCTCTCCTATGTCCCGAAAGAATATAATAATTTTGACTTACCATACCTTGAGATATTCTTGTCTCATTTAAGACNTATTTATTTGACACAGAGAGAGAGATTACAAGTAGGCAGAGAGGCAGGCAGAGAGACAGGGAGAGGAGGAAGCAGGCTCCCTGCTGAGCAGAGAGCCGGATGCGGGCCTCGATCCCAGGACACTGAGATCATGACCTGAGCCGAAAGCAGAGGCTTTAACCCACTGAGCCACCCAGGCGCCCACATTTAAGACTTCTTTAAGACAAGGCTAATCATGAAAATTGAATGACATTTTCCCCTTGCTCTTCCTTTGAAAGCTGGTCTTACCTTAGTGGGTGGCATCCAGGAAGAAAAAAAAAATAATGAAATTTTACTGCCCCCTGCTGAAAAAAATGTGAACAGAATGAATAGACATTTAGAGATTTTGAGAAGGGTCTTTCTGACGAATTTTAAAGAAATAGGAAGGGGAGAGGCCACAAACTGGTCTAGGTGTGAGAAGAGTTAAGGATGAGTGATGAGCCGATAAATGTCCCCAGCAGTAACTGGGTGTAATACCTGATTCTCACGGTAGAGGGGGTTAAAGAAAGAGGGAAGAACCCAAGGGGTGGTTGTTGGGTTGGGAGGAGATATGAGAGTCTCGGGTCCCACTCGGTTGAATGGGTGCTTAAAGGCAGGAATGACTCTCCAGCCCTTGTTGCCAGGGCAGGAATGACTCGTGCATGGGCCACCTTCCTGATATAGCTGGAGAAGTGTGTGGAACAGCTGTTCCACATTGAGAATTTCTCAATGTCAACAATTAAGGACACAGCAATTATCAAAAATAATCGTTACATATGTCTCCACACGTTTGGCCCAGTAAAACACCCTCTCTCATTTTCCAATGTTCTTAGTCTTCTTATAGAATTATGTTTAACCAAACATATTTCCTTTCTCTTAAAAGAACTTGTAGGTGGGGGTTGAGTAGGACTTAAATAAACATGCACCAGAACTCAGAAAACATGTTACTTGGAAGAAAATCCCGAGGAACCACTTGAAAGACTTTTTCCTTTCCTCCTTCCCTTCCTTCCTTTCTTCCATCTTTCCTTTACTAAGTCAGACATTGTACTCAGTTCTAGGGATATAAAACCGGAGGGACATCACTCTTAAACTAAAGAAGATCTAGTCTCCGGAAGACTCCGTAAAGAATACGATAACTATAGTATTTGGAATGAATAAGAACTGAGTCTTCTGCCTGTGGGAGTCACAGATGCCTTTATTTATTTTTATTTTTCTTATTTGAAAGAGAGACTACTTATTTGAAAGAGAGAGAGAAGATGAGTAAGCGGGAGGAGCAGAGGCAGGGGGAGAAGCGGACTTGCGACTGAACAGGGAGCCTAACAAGGAGCTTGATCCCAGGACCCCAAGATCTTGGCCTAAGCCAAAGGCAGACACTTAACTGACTGAGCCACCCAGGTGTCCTGCAAAAGCCTTTAGAGTTAAGCTAATCTCTGAGCTAAGAATTAAAGCATGTGCAAGAGTAAGCCAGGTAGTGAAGAAGCAGTAGCCCATTTCTAATGAAAAAGAACATTTGCAAAGTTATAGTTGTGCAACTCAGGTGGCTTGGTCTATTCAGGGAAACATAAAACATTCGGCTGAACTAGAGTCCAAAGGGCTGAAGGGAGCATGGAAGATTTGGCCATATATTTGGACAGAGATCTGTTCATGAAGAGCTTTCTGTGCCATGTGAAGACCGCCAGAGGCATTCTGGCTGGTGGCAACGTCTAAGACCAAGTAAAGCAGATGAAGTAAGAGGCTAGTGGACCCATGAGAAAGGCAGTGCATTTTTTTCTAGGAAATGCATGTTGAAACTCTGCCCTGAAGTAGAAGGAAGGGAAGGAAAGGAGCAGCTGTATCAGATAAACACATGTATTGCAAACTGTGATGTGAACCCTGTATCTCCCCTCAGGCAAGAGGACAGTTTCCCAATCTGCTAGGAATGCTGCTGATAAACAGCCTCCTTTGTGAATTGTCTTGGCTAAAGAGACACAGCACCCCTCCCCACCTTCCGGGGTGTGCCCTTTCTCAGGGAGCCCCATGCACACTGGTATGGTGGCAAGGAAAGGGGGTATAAGACCCAGTCTCCTCACCTCAACTTTGGGTCTTTCTAAGGGCCATCGTGGCTTCAGGGCTCCCTGTAGCTCAGCCAGGGCTTTTGTTAAAGCTCTAGGACATTCCAGCTTCTTTCTCAGCCTCTCCTTCTTTCTTTCCCTTCTACCCATGTTGGCCGAAAATGACATTTTCTGATAATGCACTGAACGCTAATCTCCCCTGCAAAGTCAGCTTCCTAGAAAACCAAACCTATGGAAATATGAAATATGTAAGTAATAGATTTGGTTTTTTTCTTTTATTTAAGTTTAATTAGCCAACGTATAGTAGTACATCATTAGTTTCATATGTAGTGTTCAGTAATTCATCAATTGCGTATAACACCGAGTGCTCATCAAATCACGTGCCCTCTTTAATGCCCATCACCCAGTTACCCCAACCCCCGCACCCACCACCTCTCCAGCAACCCTCAGTTTGTTTCCTAGAGTTAAGAGTCTCTCATGGTTTGGCTCCCTTTCTGATTTCCCATTCAGTTCTCCCTCCTTTCCCCTATGATCTTCTGTGTTTTTTCTTATATTCTACATGTGAGTGAAACCATATGATAATTGTCTTTCTCTGATTGACTTATTTCACTCAGCATAATACCCTCCAGTTCCATCCATGTTGATGCAAATGGTAAGTATTCATCCTTTTTGATGGCTGAGTAATATTCCATTGTATATATGAACCACGTCTTTATCTGTTCATCTGTCGATGGACATCTTGGCCCTTTCCATAGTTTAGCCATTGTGGACATTGCTGCTATGAACATTGGGGGGCAGGTGCCCCTTCAGATGACATTTGTATTTTAGAAGTCATAGATTTGCAAATGGACTTAATGTGAAGGCTTATGGAAAGAGGAATCTAGAATGATGGTTTCAATCACTGAGAAGAGGTACTGTGTATGGGCCAGAAGGGGTGCATTCAGGGTTAGGGGACAATAAATTCACCAATAAATCACTTGAGTTTGAACTGTGAAGCATCCAGGTGGAAGTGTCTAGGAGACAGGTGAGTCTGCCAGTTTGGAACTTACGAAAGAAATTGTCATGATCGTGGATGGGAAGATTAAGGAAGAAGATTCATACCAAGGAGAAAAAGAAGGCTGAAGGAAAGTCCTAGAAAAATCTACTAGAAATGTCCAGCAAATAATTAAAAGAAACAGTTAATAGCTTATGAGAGAAAAATGATTATTACAAATGAGACTTAGGTGAAGTGTACATAAGAAGCAGGGAACAAAAGCCTAGAAAACTGACTTTTTAAAGGGAAAGACGAGATAGAACTCATACAGGAGATTAAAAAAAGTGTGACATTCTTTTCAGATCAGGACAGGTAGAAAGTGAAATAAGTTGCGTTCTTTGGGTGAACTGTCACTGAATCATGGATTCTTTTGTTGAAATAATTGAGGTTCATGGGGTGCAAAGACAAAGCACATCAGAAAGTTTTCAGTTTGATTCTTAGGCAGGTTTTACATCAGGCTATGGCAGCCCTTGATTGAGTATTTTTGTGCTTGGAGTTCACTGGCTCCCAGGAGGATCCTCTCTGCAGGTGAACGAGGGGCTTATTCCAATGCCTCAAGTGAAAGAGGAATCTCCAAGTCCTGAGCTTTGGCTCCATGCTGGAGAGCAGGCAATCAGGCAATTTTTTTTTTTTTTTTTTTTGGAATCCAGTACATCCAGATAAATGACACAGTCTCTCTGCTCCTGCAGGTTAAGATTATTCTCAGCAGAGATCCAAGTGTGGGGCAGCATATGAAAGATAACTTTTATAGATCATAGTCTCTAGCACTGGACAAACTTCACATTCTGAGTCAGATTTAAATACTAATTAAATTTACTTAGGATGAGGTTTTAGAAAACAAGGTCGTCAGCCTGTTCCTGGTAGAAAGGCACCCGAATACAGAGCTGAGCAGTGCCCGGTGTTTGGAGGAGCCGGGACTGAGAAGGGTGAGCAGGAGAAAGGGACTGTCAGCAGGAACTGAATGGAGTAGAGCACGTTACAAAGCGGGCGGAGACGGAGGCAAAAGAACCAGGAAAAACCACGTGGTGTCGGAGCTCCCAAGAGGTGCTCTTATTGAAAACCAGGTGGTGTTGCCAAATGTCAGGTTCATTCTCCTAGAAGGGCCCTACTGAGGTAGCCGAACTGGAAGAGAGAAAGAGGGTCAGTCGGCAGAGACGATAGGTTCAGTTTAGCCTGTGGTTTCAGTCACCACGTGGCCTGGGGGACATTGGTCCTATGTGGCCCTAAGCTCAGACGGAGACTCACATAGCGCAGAACTACTCAGACCCCTAAGGATCCCCATATCCCACATGGAGGAAGCCTTCTGTGCCCATCTGAGCGAACGTGTCTGTCTTTCGATATGGAGAGCAGGTGGCCAACAAGCACTGTGTGAATCACCGCTGGCACAGAAGTGGAGAGCCGTCTGAGTGGAGGTGGCAGCTCCTAGGGACAGGGAGAATTTTGCCAGCTCCTCTTGAGAGGCCGTGTATCCATCGGAGACCTCTCGTTCCTAAATGTCATTGATGTCGGAGTAGTAGATGAGCCGCAGCCCCCGTCCTGGGTCTTGTCGATGTCTGTACATGTAGCTATGACCCTTATTCTGAGAACACTCCAGCAGAATGCTCCTCCCTGTCTTTATAATCGCATTCCTTGGGGTCTGGATAATGTCAGCATCCATGGAGCCTGTGGGGAAACAAGACAGAAACTGGAGACAGAGCCTAGGAAGGGTCCTCTTGCCACAGGTTCAAGGGAGAAGCTTCAGCCAGGACCTGGAAAATTTAAGGCAGGGCTTTCCTATGTTTTCCAAACTCACCTGTTCTCAAGAGACAAAAAGCCACACAGCAGAGGAGCAAGAGGTCCATGGTAGGGAAAGGCAGGGTAGGGCGCCTGGGTGGCTCAGTGGGTTAAAGCGTCTGCCTTCGGCTCAGGTCATGGTCTCAGGGTCCTGGGATCCAGCCCCGCATCAGGCTCCCTGCTCAGCGGGGAGCCTGCTTCCTCCTCTCTCTGCCTGCCTCTCTGCCTACTTGTGATCTCTCTCTATCTGTCAAATAAATAAGTAAAATCTTAAAAAAAAAAAGGCAGGGTAGAGGGGTCTCTACCAGAGTTTCCAACTCTGAGCGTTTATGGAAACAGGGCATAGAAAAGAGAAATGGGAGATAGTCAGTGATGCTGTCGCTCACAGCTTACCAAGCCTCCGAGAGAGATACACCCGCACCCCTCTCCCCCCAGAGCCTAAGCTTCACCCCCTCTTTACTCAGGCAGACGGTGCCTTGTTTTAGTTACTAAGCATCCTACCAAGGGTGCAGAGACTCTTCAACTCCCTCATCGCCTCTTCCGGGTTCTTCTCTGCCATCCGCCGGGCAGTGGTCTCTCTGCCTCTTCCCACTCCTCATCTATTACAGTTGCTCAAGGCCACACCCTCTTCCCAGCTGAATAAGCTATGGAGGAAATTCAGAATCCTTTCAAATAAAGGGAAACCAGTCCCCATGGAAGGTTGTGACACTGTAACATCTCTCTTTTTCCTGCATCTATTCATTTTTTCTAACTCAGGTCTAGGTAAGTCATGAAATTTCAATCTATTCACCAACAAGTTTGAGAGTTTTGCTTTGTTTTGTCTTTTCCTAGGGAACCGGCACTTTGTTCCAAATTTCTATTGTCCTTTAACAGACGCTGGTCAATGTTTCCTGGGTGCAGATCTTTACTGAAAGTACAGGCTAATTGTAGGAAGGTGCTCTCTTAATGTGGGTATGTGTTTTAATGAAATATTTAATATTTTCTCTCCTATTTTGAATGAACTGGAACTTGTTCATTAAAGAGTAATTTTAATTTTAAGATTTTATTTATTTATTTGACACAGAGAGAAAGATCACAAGTCGGCAGAGAGGCAGGCAGAGAGAGAGGGGGAAGCAGGCTCCCCGCTGAGCAGAGAGCCCGATGCGGGGCTCGATCCCAGGACCCTGAGATCATGACCTGAGCCAGAGGCAGAGGCTTAACCCACTGAGCCACCCAGGTGCCCTAAAGAGTGATTTTAGCATAACATAAATTGTTGCTGATTTTAGGAAGAAAACTCTTCACTGTTTTAATGTAACAAAGGACAAATACAGGACACCCACAAAGATAGTATGAAACATTGATGTTATAAATCTGTCCTCTTTGCCCTCCAGTTCTGTGCTTGTCCTGCCTCTTCCTCATCCATGAATATCCTACACTAATCAATCCAGTTGTCGATCTCATTGAGAAAGTCTTCTTTTTTTTTTTTTAATTTTATTTTTATTATTTGCCCAAGGGGTACAGGTCTGTGAATCATCAGGCTTACACCTTTCACAGCATTCACCAAAGCACAAACCCTCCCCAATGTCCATAACCCATCCACCCTATCCCTACCCTCCCACCCCCCAGTAACCCTCAGTTTGTTTTATGAGATTAGAAGTCTCTTATGGTTTGTCTCCTTCCCCATCCCATCTTGTTTCATTATTTTTCCCTCCCTACCCCCCACAACCCCCCACCCTGCCCCTCAAGTTCCTCATATCAGAGAGATCATATGATAATTGTCTTTCTCTGATTGACTTATTTCGCTCAGCATAATACCCTCCAGTTCCATCCATGTTGTTGCGAATGGCAAGATTTCGTTTCTTTTGATAGCTGCATAATATTCCATTGTATATATATACCACATCTTCTTTATCCATTCATCTGTTGATGGACATCTAGGTTCTTTCCATAGTTTGGCTATTGTGGACATTGCTGCTATAAACATTCGGGTGCACGTGCCCCTGAGGAACACTACCTTTGTGTCTTTAGGATAAATACCCAGTAGTGCGATTGCTGGGTCGTAGGGTAGCTCCATTTTCAACTTTTTGAGGAATCTCCATACTGTTTTCCAGAGTGGCTGCACCAGTTTGCATTCCCACCAACAGTGTAGGAGGGTTCCCCTTTCTCCGCAACCTCGCCAACATCTGTCATTTCCTGACTTGTTAATTTTAGCCATTCTGACTGGTGTAAGGTGGTATCTCGCTGTGGTTTTGATTTGTATTTCTCTGATGCCGAGTGATGTTGAGCACTAAGAAAGTCTTCTTTTTAATAGTTTTTCTTTTGATTAGGAAATTTTCCAGCACATATAAAGTAGACGTAATAATATAATGAGCCTCCGTGTCCCCACATTACCTGACTTCAATAACTACCAACTCACGGCCTCTCTTGTTCATTCCCCACTATTTCTCCCCCACCTCCACGTTATTTTGCACGCTCATTGCTTTATTTGGCACATTTCACAGCCAGCCTTACACCTTCCATATGATATTCCAGTGTAACTCCCCCTTCTCTCTTTCTGAATAGAATTGTTCATTAATCCTACCAGTAGAAACTTGGATTTTTTTTTCCAGTAAATTGCTTATCCAGGGGCTTGATTAATACAAACAGGATAATTATAAGGAAGATTGTCATCTGAGTTTGTCCTTAATTTGCAGTTCTTAAAGAAAACACGCTGCTTTGCTGCCCCCTGCTGCAGGCAGTGACTGGAGTGGAAGAGAGATTTGGGAGGTGAATATCAACTATTATCAGGGGTGTCGAGGCTCGGTGGAGTCCTACAGTGGAAGTCTGTAGAGCATGGCAAGGACAGGAGAAGCATACATCTTCCTGGGAGCAGAATCTATACCAAAGGAGGACTGAGCGACCATTATCTGAGGAACAGAGGAGACACATGATTGGATGGGCATGGAATTGAAAAAGACACTCCAATTTCTGGACAACCCAGAGGGTCCTTGACAGCATAGACCAGTATTCCCCCTCCTCTGGGATGGCTCGTGCATTATCTCTCAAATCTTTCTTTTAAATTTTATTTTATTTAAATTCAATTGATTGCCATAGAGTATATTATTAGTTTTAGAGGCAGAGTTTAATGATCCATAAATAAGTTGCATATAATAGCTCATTAAATCACGTGTCCTCCCTAATGCCCATCACCCAGTTACCCCGTCCCCCCAACCGCCTCCCCTCCAGTGACCTTCAGTTTATTTCCTGAGTGAAGAGTCTCTTATGGTTTGTCTCACTCTCTGATTTTGTTTTATTTTATTTTTCCCAAATCTTATTTATAACCCATTTCTCAGACCCATCCCCCACCACAGGCAGAGCACAGACTGCCCGGTCTCCCCCCAAACCCTGGTTTTCCCCCATGTGCTGTGTGTTCATGGGTGTGATCCTAGCGACACAAAGCTGTCCTCTCATTTGTGAATCACTGATCTGTGTAATACATATCCTCAGGCACAGAAGAGTTTTCCTACTGGTTAGTGCTTTCTGTGCCATAAGAAAAACTCACTAAGATGTTTTCCTGTTTTCTTCTAGAAAATTTGTAATGATAGCTTTCATACTTAGGTCTATGACCCATCTCAAATTGACTTTTGTTTACAGTATGAGGTAATCAGTAAAGTATGTTTCTTTTCACATGATCATCTAGTTGTTCCAACATTATTTGTTAAGAAAACTGCTATCTTAATGCCTTGAAATTTCCAATCCATAAACATGATAAATCTTTCCATTTTAAATATTTTTTAAATTTCCCTTTGTGAATCCCTCCCTTCCTTCTTTTTTCTTTCCTTCTTTCTCCCTCCCTCCCTCCTTCTTCTCTTTCTTTTCTTCTTTTCTTTCTTTCTTTCTTTCTTTCTTTCTTTCTTTCTCTCTCTCTCTCTCTCTCTCTCTCTCTCTCTTCCTTCCTTCCTTCCTTCCTTCCCTTCTGCCTTTATTTAGAGAGTGCTGTGATAGTTTTCTCTAAAAGGCAGTTAACTTATTGGCAGATCAGCCAGATCCCTTGGAAGCTTGTGGAACTTTGTTAGGGCACTTGTAGAGTGACTCTTTGTCTAGGACTGAGGCGTGACCCCCTCCATCCTTGGGGTGTCAACTGTATTCACAGGGGCTTCAGCGATGTCTTCCACTCGGGCTGGTCAGGATTCCTATGTCTCCCAGAACTTCGTGGCCGCCGGAATGTCCTTTCCGGCTGTCAGCCGTCGGGAGGCTCTGTATGTGTCTGCTCCTCCGTGTTTGACCCCCACGCCATACTGGGAGCAATTTTCTGCACAATTTCCTCCCTTAAAGCAGCTTCCCCCTACAAACAGCAGCCACTTCCATAGCCCTGACCTCTGCGCTCTGCCACCCCGCCGCGTTGAGGCCCCTTGCTCTGTTGGGCTTCCAGACTCACGTGCTACAGTTTAGAAGCAGTTCTGAGGAAGAGACCTGGAGCGAACGTGAAGCTCCCTTTCCTCTCCCCTCTACTGCCTGCTGTCTAATGTCTGAGAACTGTGACCTTAAAAACTTCTATCGGGCTTTACAGTGGCTCACAGATGTAGGCAAATACAATAACAACCATCCATTTGACTTGAAGGCAAATTCCTGTTTTGTTTTGTTTTTTAAGATTTTATTTATTTGTTTGAGAGAGAGAGAGAGAGAGAGCACAAGCAGGGTGAAGGGCAGATGGACGAGCAGACTTCCTGAGCAGGGAGCCCGATGTGGGGCTTGATCTCAGGACCCTGGGATCATGACCTGAGCCAAAGGCAGATGCTTAACCGACTGAGCCACCCAGGTGCCCCCAAATTCCTGTTATGCTTGTTATAATTATATAATCATGATGATGTCTATTGCTTGGTTCTAATCCTCATGGTCAAGCTGACACTATTATAAGTAGTTTATAAGAGTAACCTTCTGACAGGGCTCTTGATCAAAGTGAATGACATAAACTTGATTCATTTTTTAACTGTTTTTAAACACTTTTTCACAAGTATTATTTCTTTCCAAATTTACATGAAATTTTTTCTACTCATATCTTCTTATTCCCTGTTAAATTGTTGATTTGACTCCTTTCTTAAGTTAGCATCTCCATCTTTATAGTAAGTGCTGATAGTTTTCTGGGTATCATTTAAAATTTGTTTCCCTAAATTATTCCTCAGGAATTTGTTTTAATTTGTCCAATGAATAAACTCTCCCGACACAGCACATAACATTCTCATATTTTTTTGTAAAAAAAATCTATTTGCCATAAGTACACACATTCTTTGAAATATATTTTTCAGCGCTCTCTTTTTACTCTTCTCTTTTTCCCCAGAGACTAAAATGCCATGTAATGCAATGAAAAATTTTCCAATCCTTTTATGTCTCAGTGAATTAAAATGGTGAGATTAATATGAATCAGCTGTCATATCAAGAGCTCAATGAAATTGATGATTGGACTGGCTGGCATTTGGCCCTAAAGTAGAGAATAAGAGGGCAAATAGTAAGTCTTTAAGAAAAATGTGTGGATTTTTACTGCTCCTTCCTGTAATCAGCCAGCAGAATCCAGTTAGAAAAAAAAAAGGGGAGAAAAATTAATTTGGTTTACTCCAGGGAGCAAAAAAGCACAGTTGAATGGAGTGAAAAATTTTCTCAGCATTTCTGGATGAAAAGAGGTTGTTGATGGGTGATAAGTAGTTTGGGGGCATAGCAGTGGTTGGAAATGTTTCTGCGATACACAAGGATATGAATGATAATGGAGAAGACAGCACTCTGCATGCCCGGGGGACCAGGACTGGGGGAATAGAGATGTCATTCATGTAATGGACATAACAGGAACCTGTCCAGAAGAGAGACCACCTGTTTCTCTCCGCATCTACTGGTTCTTTAAGTTTGGGGTGGGGGTGCACCATATAGGGAGGTGCTATTTCATTTTTATTCTAAAATAAAAAGGGGACCGATATCCAGTAGTGTATCTAAGAAACTCCTACAAATCATTGAGAAGAATGCAGTACTCTTACTGGAGAAATGGCCTAAGGGTACAAACAGACCATTTTGAGATCACAAATCCAGAACCAATATCTAATGAAGAAGTACTCAAACTCATTAGCAATCAGAAAAAAATGCAAATGGGAGAGGGAGGGAGGGAGGGAGAAACCATTTTCCAGCTTTCTAGATCGTTGCCATTTGATAGCATGGGAGTTTAAATAAACTCTCTCTCTCTTTCTATTAAATCATTGGTTTTATTTACTTTTCTTAAGCTGTCATCTGGATCATTAGGGTAAACACTGATGGCGATCTAGGAGAAACAGGATGGATGAGATCAGAATCTCTTTGTACTTCTAGACCGGCAACAACCTGGGAACTGGATTAATACCGTAAGAGGTTAAGGGGATATGAGAAGTTTTATGTACTTTTAAGTGGGATTTGAGACTCATACAGCAATTCTGAGGAGCCCACTGGTGGCATCTAGATACATAAAATAACATATACAAATGGTACCCCATGTCTCAGCAGTCATGATTCTGAGCATACAATCCTGTAAAATGATTATACAGGTCCAGGAGGGGGTATGTACAAGTACACTCAGAGCTGGTATGAAATTGGAGGAAAATGGGGTGTGTTTCTGGAGAAGCAGGCACGGAGCACTGTGTATCACTTAGAAATGACAGACTACAGGCACAGACAGAGAAATGAAGCATTTCACTCCCTTGAGCTAAGTGGGAAGATTTAGAAGGCAGAATTGATGCATAATAAAGTAAGATTTATATGATTTGAACTACCCATGTGCAGACATACATGGTAAGGGTTGAATGCTCTAGGAAAAGGCTCATGGCTGATCAGGAAGAGGTTACTATTTCCCCTGGATTTAACCCCAGGTTTAGAAAGAGCTGAGCTGGTCCTTATCAGTGTGGTGAAATTATGGCAATTGAATCCGTGACCTTTAGTGACTGTCTTGCCATCACTATGAGAACTGGAAAAAAGAGGAAGAAAGAACACAGGGAGAGAAAAACACAAAGTGGACAAAATAAGAAGAAAAATGAGAACTGGAGAGGCAGTCATTCCATACCCTGGACAAGTGGTGTTTTTTCCAGAATTGTCCATCACTCCTTCATGGCTGCTGAATGGCCTTTAGCTTCACGTTTGTTTGTTTGTTTGTTTTTTTTAAATATTTCATTTATTTATTTGACAGAGAGAGAGATCACAAGTAGGCAGAGAGGCAGGCAGAGAGAGAGGAGGAAGAAAGCTCCCTGCTGAGCAGAGAGCCCAATGCAGGCCTCGATCCCAGGAGACAAAGGGCTACACAGCAGAGGAGCCCAGCGCCCATGGTGGCATCAAAGTGGCAAAAGGATGAGGCTTCCCCAGGTCCTACCAGGAGCCTTTCTGTGACATGATCACTGTGCAGACTCATAATCATCATGTAATTGCTTCATGTTCCAAAAACACCTCTGGCATCAGAAAGAAAGCTTTTATCCCAGCTCAGTAAATACACCTACTTTGTATTTTATTCATTTAGAAATATTCATTTTAAAAACATATTCTAGGGCGCCTGGGTGGCTCAGTGGGTTAAAGCCTCTGCCTTCAGCTCAGGTCATGATCTCAGGGTCCTGGGATCCAGCCCCGCATCAGGCTCCCTGCTCAGCAGGGAGCCTGCTTCCTCCTCTCTCTCTGCCTGCCTCTCTGCCTACTTGTGATCTGATCTCTCTCTCTCTCTGTGTCAGATGAATAAATAAAATCTTTAAAAAATTTTTTTCTATCTAGTTTTACCAACAGAAATGATATATGTGGGGCACCTGGGTATATCAGTCGGTTGAGTGGCTGCCTTCGGCTCAGGTCATGATTCCAGGGTCCTGGGATCCAGCCCTGCACTGGGCTCCCTGCTTGGCAGAGAGCCTGCTTCTCTCTCTCCCTCTGCCTGCTGCTCTGCTTACTTGTGCTCTCTCTCTGTCAAATAAATAAATTAAAAAAAAGAAACAATATATATTTCTTAGAAAGTTGTGCAATAAAAGATAAAATACAATACGACTGCCAAAGACGAGGCCTGTTAACACCTCGGTGGTATTCTTTCCAGATCTCTCCTTTCACCCTCTCTGTGTATATGTGTACAGAGACACATCTTCTTTGATGAAAAGTATCTCATCTGTAAATGTTGTTTTATACCTTTCTGAAAATTGTATTAAGTTAATAATCTTTATAATCTTTCCCTATCAATGCATTTTTCATTTTATCTACTACCCAGTTTTTATTCCAAGTTTAGCAGCCATTGAAGAAGATCCTTTAATATGGATTCAAACCATTTCTAACTCAGGACTGGGCATTGCTTTGGATGATTATCTAATTATCTTTTCAAATAATACAGATCCTTTTTGTTATGGTTGTTTTTATGATTCTGAGGCTCGCCACTGCTCTGTAGAATATTTTACCTTTATTTTTGGAATGGTTTAACTGGTTCATTTATCACGAGATAACCTCTCCTTTTCTTCTCTGATTTTCCTATCAACCTTTATTTTAAGTAGTACACTCCTTTTTTCGTGATCTATTTTTGCTTACTTTCTTCTTCCTTCCTCCCACCCCCATTCCAGAGAAGTCATGTTAACAGCTTAGTGTGTATCTTTCTGTAGGTTTCTCCTTCCTCATCCAATTGTTCAATAAGGTTGTTTTCTCCACCTTAAAACGCTGATATCAAATATATATGCAATAATTTGATAACACACCAATAAAATGAGCACTTGAACAAATAACCCCACTCAGGAAATAAGATATTTCCAGAGTCTTTGAAATCTCTCTCTCTTTTTTTTCTCCAGATCTCATGACACCCTGCACTCCGCCCCTCCTATTCTATTCTAATCTACTCTAATTACTCTTACTAGACTGTTAGCTTCTTGGAGAAAGGATCTGTTCCTATTCAATTTTGTATCCTCTGCATTTGGAAAGGCTTCAGGACACAGTAACATCTCAAAAAAAAAAAAAGAGATACATATAAATATAAAAGGATTAAAAGAATGGAAACACAAGTAACAAAGTGTATCCCCTAGGTCTGCTCTCAGGAGTGCTTTATTAAAAACCTAATTCTTTTAAAAACATTTTTTTTTAAGATTTTATTTATTTATTTGATACAGAGAGAGAGATTACAAGTAGGCAGAGAGGCAGGCAGAGAGAGAAGAGGAAGCAGGCTCCCTGCGGAGCAGAGAGCCCGATGCGGGCCTCGATCCCAGGACCCTGAGATCATGACCTGAGCCGAAGGCAGGGGCTTTAACCCACTGAGCCACCCAGGCGCCCTTTTAAAAACATTTTATTTAAAGAATATTTGATTTAAAATTTTCCGGAGAAAAGTTAATGAGGCAAAAAAGCTCAACATGAAGCAAAAAATGTTAACTTACTTCATAATTTTAAAACATAATGTGCATTTATCCATTACATCTTATATCAAAGATAAAAACTTTAAAAAAATAAAAAAAAAAAAAAGAACCCAGAGAGTGCAGGGAAGGATACTTGGCAGAGAGGCGTTAGGAAAGAATGAAAACAGAGGGTGTGGTGGAGGCTGCAGAAGGAGAGCGGGTTTGTGCGCCGGCGGCGAGTGGCCGTGGAGCCGTGGAGCCCGGCCGGAACAGAGGTACACGCCTGTCTGGTTGGTGAGGGCCAAGTTCACAGTGAGAGGAAACAGCCCCTTTTCCTCTCGGGAAACACTGTAGCCTTCAGTTATGCCTCTTCTTTGAGCAACTTTTTCAACAGTCGAGTCGTACATCAGCCTCAGACTTTGCCCTGGGTCCTGCCAGTACCGGTACATGGCATTGTTCTCAAGTTCTGTGTGCGCTCCAGAGTCACGGCCCGACCGGCCCTGGTGAGCAGGAATGGTGGCATCTGGTAGATTTCAGCATGCATGGGTCCTGAGGGGTAAGGACACAAAGGCTGAGGGTAACATCCGGAAGGGAGCCCAATGTTGTTGTAAGAAGTTATCACAGTGGGCATCTGCACACCCAGGACAGGAATTTACGGACTGGGTGTTGGACTCAACCTGTCCCCAGGAGTCAAAGGGCCACATAGCAGAGGGCCCAGCGGCTCATGACAGAACCAGAGCCTTTGTGAAGGTCTTGACACAGACTCTGAGAGAGGCCAGGGGAAGAGAGGAGGATGCAGGTCTCCCCTGCCTCAGTCTGTAGACGCTGTCACTGCTATAAGATGACTGACTGTCACACCACATTTTGCAGGTGGGGATACTAAGCCTCAGAGAGATCTACTCACCTGCATCTCCTCTTCTGCCTACACAACCCTTTATATCCCTTCTAAATGGATGAGTTCCCCGTGGGGAGAAGATCACATTCCCCATTTCCTGGTCAGAGTCACACTCAGTATGCCGTGTGCCTGGGCACTTGCTGTGATGAAAGCGAGGGAAAGAATTACCTACAATTTTCAGAGTCTATTTCTTGTCCATCAATTGCTCTGTTCCCATCAATACTGTTTCAAATACAAGAACATGTTCAAATGTTTCATTGTTATAAAATAGAGTCAATTCTCTCCATCTCCTCTATTTATTATAATTGATACAGTGCAGAGGGAACACAGGCTCCTCGAGTGATTTTGGCAACAGCAAAGGGTCCTAAGCCCGTCCTCCCCCGGTGGCAGTGGATTAGAGCCTGGGCTTGAGTCCTGGTTCTGACATCTAGCAGTTACCTAAACGTGGGAAAGTCTCTTAACTTCCCTTTGACTTGATATTCTCATCCGTAAAATGGGTACAATGAATATCTACTTCAAAAGTTGTTGTGAACATTACATAAATAAGAAATTTAGAACTGTTCTTCACACAGAATAAGTACCACATTTGTGTTTGCTATTATTATTTTCTGGACCTGGTATTCTAATCCATGGGATTTATGGAGTTAATACTATGTCAAAGGAAATCTGACATTTACCGACACAGAATTGGGCTAGCTAACTAACATGTCATTTTCCCATATTGAGTTGAAATTTATCCAATGAGTGTAAATTCATTGCATAACATAGTTTCTTCTTGAGAGTCTTAGATAAAAAAAAAAATGCTATTATTTTGATAGGTAAATGTTTCCTTTGTTTTTATGTTCTGAGGTCATCCGTAATAAAAGACACTTTCATGATGGAACTTTTGGTCTGAATGTGGTGGCTTAGAAACCATTGCTGCCCCCTCTTGGGAAAAAGAGGTGTGTGTGCGTGCGCGCGCGTGCGTGCGCACATGTGTACACGTGTGAGTCAGAGAAGGGGTGAGAGAGAGAGTGAAGGAAAAGGAGAGAAGGCGGAAGGCCAATGATATAACGATTTAGAGCTAGGACCGTCAGAACGTGCAAGAGTATAGGTAGAACTCCGAGAAAGAATGCTTCCCCGCAGGTTGCTTCCAATGATTGGGTCTTGGCTTCAGGTTCTCAGTCACATCTGCAAAGGCTGAGGATCGCATTCCTCATACAAAGGCTCTTAACCTTTTTGATACATGGACCCCTTCGGGGATCTAGTGAACCCTAAAAACCCTTTCTCAGAATAATGTTTTAAATCCACGAAATGGAATACATTGTATTACAGAGGAAAGCAATTATTTTGAAATGCAGTTTTCAAAATATTTTATTTTTTTTATTGTGTTATGTTATTCACCATAAAATACATCATTAGTGTTTGATGCAGTGATCCAAGATTCATTGCTTATGCATCACACCCAGTGCTCCATGCAATACGTGCCCTTCTTAATACCCACCACCAGACTCACCCATCCCCTCCACCCCCTGCCCTCTAAAACCCTCACTTTGTTTCTCAGAGTCCACAGTCTGTCATGGTTTGTTTCCCCCTCTGATTTCCCCCAATTAACTTTTCCTTTCCTTCTCCTAACATTCTCCAGGCTATTCCTTATGCTTAGAAGTAAGTGAAACCATATGATAATTGACTTCTCTGCTTGATTGATTTCACTCAGCATAATCTCCTTCAGTCCTGTCGATGGTGATACAAAAGTTGGGTATTCATCCTTTCTGATGACTGAGTAATATTCCATTGATATATGGGCCATATTTTCTTTATCCATTCATCTGTTGAAGGGCATCTTGGCTCTTTCCACAGTTTGGCGATTATGGACATTGCTGCTATGAACAGTGGGGTACATTTGGCCCTTCTTTTCACTACATCTGTATCTCTGGGGTAAATACCCAGTAGTGCAATTGCAGCATCATAGGGAAGCTCTATTTTTAATTTTTTGAGGAATCTCCACACTGTTTCCCAAAGTGGCTGACACCAACTTGCATTCCCACCAGCAGTGTAAGAGGGTTCCCCTTTCTCCACATCCTCTCCGACACTTGTTGTTTCCTGTCCTGTTGATTTTGGCCATTCTAACTGGTGTAAGGTGGTATCTCAATGTGGTTTTAATTTGAATTTCCCTGATGGCTAATTATGATGAACATTTTTCATGTGTCTGTTAGCCATTTGTATGTCTTCTTTGGAGAAGTGTCTGTTCATGTCTTCTGCCCATTTTTTGACATGGTTATCTGTTTTTTGGTGTTGAGTTTGAGGAATTCTTTATAGATCTTGAATATCAGCTCTTTTTCTGTAGTGTTATTTGTGAATATCTTCTCCCATTCCATCAAAATATTTTAAAAGAAACGTATGATATACTAATATCTGAAATCTTTAAAATTCATTAAATAAAATATATTCTGGTGATTTTGAAAACTACCATGATTTCAGAGTAGTGATGATAATAAAGATATCTATTCTACGTGAGGAGGTATGAAAATACCTATGACTTTCATATCAACTATAATATATGCACATATCTGTGATTTCTATTCTATTATTGCTTTTGTCACTGGTACTGCTAACAGTGACACCTCTCATGAACTTTATTACTGCATCTCTCATGAACTAAGTACTATATTTCAGTTAGAGATTAATGCAAATAAAGATATATTTTTCCCATTCAAATTCACAGATTCCCTGAATTCTATCAATGCACACCTTGGAGGCCCATGGGTCACAAGTTAGAATGACTGCTTTAAAAGAGAATATGCTTCATGGTGGAGTCCATGGAAGGAAGTAGGAGGAAGTTCCTATATTCCCAGAAATAGTTGACCCACATGTGTAATCTCAGATTTGTCAAAAGTGTTCTAATTAAAAAAAAACCCAGAAAGAAAAAAAAATGTAAACCCCTTCTTTAGACTGGTTTGCAGACCTAAATCTGACCATAACAGGTACTTACTATGATTGTACTCCAGTTCTGTGAATGTGATACAATTTCTATAATCTTTCTTTCTATGTGCTGTCTTCAATATCAGTCACCTTCCTCCTCCTCGTCCTCCTTCTCTTTATTATCATGATGTGTATGTGATTCTTTTATGTCTTCTTCTGTTTTTTTAAAAGTCTCCACACCCAGCATGGAGTCCAACTCAGAGCTTGAACTCACAACCCCGACATCAAGACCTGAGCTAAGATCATGAGTCTGACAACCAACTGAGCCTCCCAGGCACCCCAGTGTATGTGTGATTCTTTCTATTCTTGGAATAGAAAGTGACAGGGATGCAACATGATAGAGATATACTTTCTTGCGTGAAAGAGTGAGACTTTATGCTCACAAACAGAAATATCATCTCCAAAACAGGATAGCAAAAAGTCCTACACAGTACATACTTTAAAATGACCTCTTACAATAGCGAGGGTTTTGAGTTCTGAGACACTTCAGATCCCAGTGGATGGTAATACACATACTCTTCTTGTTGATAGAATTTAGGCCATTCTAGTGGGTTCGAGATCCTCGTTGCATGCATTGTTAAGCAGTGTCCTGTTTCAGATGTAGCTCAAAGGAGTAAACAATGAAAAAGTTTGTATTGTTAAATGTCTTTTCCCATATTTCAAAAGATTCCATAGTCTGCTCCCATTCCATGCCTCCAATGAGGTACATCTTCATCTGGGATGCTTTATATATTTTCAAAACAGCATGAAAAGGATGAACCAAGAAAATAATAAAAATGTTTACCTAGAAGGGGAAAGAGGAAATGTGGTAAAGGGAAGAAAGAGGAAACAAAAGCAAATGTGGCATTTTGCCTAAATATTATTTAATTATATTAAATATTATTATATACTATATATTAAATAAATTTATTTAATTATAACTAAATATTATTTCCTTATTTTAATTATCTTAAAAGTAAGCAGTCTAAACAATCCATTCAAAAGGAAGAGACTGCTGATCTGGATACCGAAAGCTAGGAACACTGAATTGATTGGGTAGGAGGATGAGGATAAGGATGACCCTAGGTTGCAGGACCAAAGACCTGAGGAAATGGCCAGGGGAGGAGCAAGAAGAGTGCCCCCACTGGGCCAGCAGGCTGCAATGCCCCATCTCCACTTCAAGTCATGTGCTGTAGGGAAAACACTCCCTTTCGTTATTCTTAACTCTTGGGTTATTTCCATCAACTTGTATGTTATGTCCCAATAAAGTTGCTTTTAAAAGTTGCATGACTGTAGTATTCTGGGGGGAGGGGGTTGCTGAATTTCCCACCTGTCTAGGGCAGGGACAGCTATGAGAAGCAGTCACGAAACCCTAGAAAGTCTTTGGTTCAAAGAAATGTGCTGTCCCAGTTGGTCAAGGTCTACATGAAAGGCAGGTGACCTGCCCATTACCCTCACTCCCAAAAGTACAGCTTTGTCAGGTGAAAGCATAGAATTACATATTTTCATAAAGATTGTTAAAAATCCATCAGATTCATGGAGAAAAAAGGTATCCTCGGTCAATCTCTCCTTCTTTCCTTTGCTAGATATCTTGCAAAGTGGGGAACCTGAACCTCCTATACACCTTCCTTCCCCTTTCTTGGGTTTCTTTCCCCATCAGCTGTTTTAAAATCCCTTTCTGCTCACCTGGAGTTGCTGTCTACAAATTCTTCCTTCTGGTTTATGCTCCTCCACACTGCATTTCTGTTAGTTCCTACCTCCCTGATACACCACATATTTCCTGAGCTTCATCCACAAAGTGTTTGTGTTCGAAGAAAAACTAACATTCGGCACTGTGGTTTCACTACTGGCACACATATACAGGGCTGAGTCCCCTGGCTCAGTGGACTTGATTTCCAGGGTGCAGGGTGAGTTCTTGAGGCATTCAGCTGAAAATTGATTATCAAACGTTTCTATTTTATCAACGATATCATTATTCTGTAAGTAAACCAAAAACTTGAACTCTTCTTCCAGCTTTCGATGATACCAATAAACATAACTATGTCCTTGTATAGGGACACAATCCATCTTTGCTTTCTGTCCTTTCCCTTTGACCAGGTGTCTAGGACTCTGGATGACCTTAGTGTCCAGTGAGCCTGTGGAGGCAAGAGACAGAAACTGAGAAAAATTGCAGGAGGCAGCCTAATAATGCGGTCACAGGAGACAGTCCCGAAATTGGCATCCAGCAAGTTCATGGCAAAAGCTTACCTGCTCCCCAGGAGAAAAGGGCCATACATCAGAGAAGTCTGAAGAACATGGTTGGCCCAGAGGGGAAAAAGCAGTGGCAAGTGGCCTCTTCTGTCAGGCTCCCCTGTCCCCATCAGCAGCCCCCTCATGACGTGATCACTTGCCATTGCTTTCATAATAGTCACTATGTGTGTGAGAAGAAAACATTCTGTAGAATGTGGGAGGGCCCAGAGAGCTGGTGAAAACCACCAGCAGGAGTTTCAACCTGCTCTTGTGTTCTTTTTCCCAGAGCTGCTCTTTCGCTATCTTTTATAAAGTCACTTACATCTTATTCATTTCTTGGCATTTTAACTTGTCAGTCTGCCTTCTCCCCTTCTCCCTTCCATCTGAGGCCATGAGTCTTATGGCTTGGTCTTCAACAATCATCGTTTCGCCACACTTACAAAATCACAGAGCAGTTACTTTATGTTAAAAAATGTTGAGCTATATAAAACACTATTTATGACAAATGCACAACGTATTGAGGGAAACAAGAGAATGACTACTGTTGCCTGAAGCAATCAGCTGAAGAGGTGGGTTATGACGGGGAATTTAAGCTTCTATGTTATTCTTTCAGATGTCATTGTCCAAGTATCCATTGCCCTGAAGTTTATATTTTTCTTCTCCAGCTCTTTATTATATTTCTAGTACATACGTACAATCCATGAATCATAGCTTATTTAATGTTGTATGTCTTTGAAATTTATCTAAAGAGGATCATTTTGTTCTTATTTTTTTCTGTGACATGTCCTTTTCTCATGCAACATTATGTCTGCGATAGTAATTCATGTTGGTGCATATGCTTTTAGATAATTCATTTTCACTACTATGTAGCCTTTCATTCTATTTATTCATTGAAACATATTATCCATTCGTGAACTAGCGTTTTTTCTCTAGGTTTTTATGCTACTGCAAACAGTATGGCCTTCTTGTACATTTTTCTGCATAGCTAGGTGCAAGATTTCCTCTCTACCTGGGAATGTGAAGGTTGAGCCTAAGTATCTCCATATCAACTTTACATAATGTGGCAAGATGCTTTCTAGATTAGTTCAGCCAAATAAATTGTCCCATCAACAGTTCATGAGTGTTTTCAAATACTCCACCTCTAAGACCTAAAGAATAGTTAGTATCCTTTCAATTTTGTCAGGTTAAAATGTATCTCGCTGCAGTTTTGCTTTGAATTTTTCTGATTGCTAGGGAGGGTGAACGTAATTTTCATGTTGAGAGTCTACTAGTGTTTTCTACAAATGGACCTTTGCCCATATTTCTCTTTGCTTGAAAAATTATTTGTAACATTTCTTTGTGTGTTCTAGAAACCAAACCTTTGTCAGTTACATGTGTCATTAATATCTCTTCAGTCTGTGGCTTGTGTTTTCATCTCTTTGTGATTTTTTGTTGTTGAATTTCTTAATTTAGTGGAATTCATCGTTCTTTTATTTTGGGTATACATTTTTAAATTTTTAATAAAATATGCTCCCATAGCATAAGTTCATAAAGACATGCTCCCATGTTATTTACCAAAACAATGAACATATAGAATTTTTCATTAAAGCTTTTACTCCATGTAGAATTTATTTTTGTTTATGCTGTGAGGAAGGGTTTCAATCTGCCTTTCCTTCTGTGGATAATGACTTATAGCAGAATAATGTACTCTATATTCCATCATTGTCTTATACTCCCACAATGATGACTGTCATATATTAAGTGCCCTACATGCATAGGGTTATTTTTAATCTTAGTATTATTTTCCATTTTTCTATTTATTTATGCCTTTTCTATTATCCTAACTTATAAAATATTTGCATGATCTGTAGGATAATTTTAATTAGTGCTGCACTGAATACACAGATGATATTGTAGAAATGGGGATACTCTTACTTTGGGGTTTACTTAATCATTTTCATGGCATGTATCTCCACTTATTTCAGATTTTTACATCATCCACTTCTAAAATTGTAATAGTTTTTTATATTAAGGTGTTGCTATTAATAGATTTGTTCTTAACTGTTTTCTATCTTACATCACTATTTATAAATGCTCTCTCTTTAAAAAATACAGCTTTTAACTGTCACTAGTATGTGGAAAAAACGGATTTTTTATATTTATTTTGAATTCAGAAAACTTAACACATATTAGATTTTATTATTAATAATATGATGATTCTTTAGATTCCTTTGAGTCTGCCTTTCTCTCTCCCTTTCTTTCTTTCTTTCAGGGAGAGTGGGGTGGGGAGGGAGAGAGAGAAATCTTAAACAGGCTCCACACCTAGTGGGGAGTCCGATGCAGGACGCAATCTCATGACCCTGAGATCATGACCTGAGTCAAAGTCAAGAGTTGGACACTTAACTGACTGAGCCACCCAGCCAATCGCCCCTGGGTCTTCCTTTAAACTCGTCATCTGTGGATAACCACATTTTCCTCTTCCTTTCTTGTTCTCATTCTATTTCTCTTGTTCATTGGCTGGAGATTCCGCACAACGTTGAGTAAAAATGATGATGGCATTTATTTGCTTACTTACCAATTATGTATGCTTTGGACAACTATAGGAATCCGGTAAATGCCCTTGGATTCCACTATTTCAAGAACCGATCGGCGTTCTGAGATATCTGTAAGTCATTCTTCCAACCAGCAGCTAAATATCTCACCTGAGGAATCCGAAGTATGTGACCACTTCTCAGAACAGAAAGATCTACGCTTGCTTTTTATGCGCCAAAGATGTTTTCTAGAAAGACCCACATCGCCTCCTAGTGGTGGAAGGGGCAAATTCACCAGCCGCCCTCTGATGCTGCCATCTTGGGCCCTGAGGTGAGGGGGGAGTGGGGTTTGCCAATCCACGTTGTGAAGGAGTAGCCAGGCACCTCAAGTATCAGAGCCAGACGGGGAAACAAGCAGGTCTCGGTGAGGTATGCCCCTCCACATCACATAGAATTGTTACTAGTATTTGTTACGCATTTGCTCAGTTGTTAACCTAATATTGTTTGATGGTTTGTTAGTATAATTTGCCTTCTCAACCTTTTCTAGCCACCATTCAAGGTAAGTGTGCTCCTCAAATTTGTCTCCTAGGTTCTCTGTTCTTCTCTTGCTCTATTCCATCACTGAGGGATCATAAGCTCTTTCATTCTTCCCATTATGCTAAATGTCCTGACTTTTCAGCTTTCTCTGATCTCACTTTTTACTCACCCTTTTCTTCCCTCTTTGCTCACGCCACCTTATTAATTACACCTTTCATTAAACACACCAATTTCTTTCCTGCCTGAGCAATGTTGCACTGGATCTTTGGGCCATGCCGGTTGGTTCGTTATCCCCAGTCCCACGTAATTAAGTCCAGCTCATCTTTAGGATGTCATCTTAAACATGACTTCCTCTAGGAACCTGCTCTCTGACTCTCTTAGGTCTCCCCGTGTCATAGGCAGAGGCAGCTGGCTCCACACAATACCCGGCCCCGGCCTGCTGGATACAAGGGCAGAGACCCCAGATTGCGACAAATATTTTTTCCCACGACTTTGAAACTTTAACAGAGACCTAGAGACAGAAGGTAGTGGTTGCTGAGGTTTTTTGTTTTTTTTTTTTTTTCTCCCTGTCTTTCAGAAAGAAGATGTACGAGCTCCTGTTGCTTAGGAACACGGGGCTAGGGTTTCTGTTCTCATTAAACTGGTCAATTGTCTCATCTCTCTGAGCTCATCCGGCGTACAGGCAACCAATTCCCTTTAATATGTAAGATAATGTTTTAGAGGCCTTTTTCTCCTGTATCAGATTTACTTTCTTTTTATTTATTTTTAATAGCTTTATTGATACATAATTGATGCACAAAAAACCTCACATATTTGATGTATAGAGTTTAAGGAGTTTGGAGACAGGCACACACCCATGAAACCATCACAACAGTCAAACTAATAGACATACTCCTCACCTCCAAAAGTTTCCTTGTGTCCCTTCATTTTGTTTGGTTTTGGTTTTGGTTTTGTGGCAAGAACACTTAACATGAGACCTAACCTCTTAACGAAATCTGAAGTGCACAGTACAGTATTGTTGTTTTTTTTTTTAAGATTTTATTTATTTATTTGACAGAGAGATCACAAGTAGGCAGAGAGGCAGGCAGAGAGAGAGGAGGAAGCACGCTCTCTGCGGAGCAGAGAGCCCGACGCGGGCCTCGATCCCAGGACCCTGAGATCATGACCTGAGCCGAAGGCAGAGGCTTTAACCCACTGAGCCACCCAGGCGCCCATCACAGTACAGTATCGTTAACTGTAGGGACCAAGTTGTACCGCTCTCTTGTATAGCAGATCTCAAGCAAGTCTTCATCTTGCATGACTGAACTTTATATCAGGCCAAGTCCCCATTTCCTTCTTCTCATAGACCTTGGCAATCACCATTTTACTTTCTGCTTCTATGACTTTGACTCCTTTGGCCACTTCATAGAAGTGTGATCATGTTTTCTTTGTGTCTCTCTGGCTTATTTCACTTTGCATGTTCCCCAGCTTCATCCACGCTGTTGCAAATGGCAAGACTTCCTTCTTTCTTAAGGCTCAATAATGTTCTATTATATGTACACAGCACATTTTCTTTATCCATCTATCTACTGATGGACATTTGAGCTGCTTCCATATTCTGGCTGTTGTGAATAGTGCTGCAACAAACATGGAGTGCAGATATCTCTTCAAGATCCTGATTTCAATTCTTGTAGATATATATACCCAGAAGTGGAATTGCTGGGTGGTAGTTCTATTTTTTTAGAATTTTTTGTGGAATCTCCATATTGTTTTCCATGGCAGCCACACCATTTGTGTACAAGGGTTCCGATTTCTTTGCATCCTGCCCAATATTTATCTTTTGTTTCTTTAATAGTATTCTTGTGAAGTGATAGCTCATTTTGGTTTTGATTTGCATTTCCTGATGATGAGTGGTCTCAAGCACATTTCCATATAAGTGCTGTCCATTTATATGTCTTCTTTCCATGAAATGTTTATTCAAGTCCTTTGGTAATTTTTAAATCAGGTTATCATTTCTATTTGCTATTGAGTTGTAGGAGTTTCTTACATATTTTAGATATTAACATCTTACCAGAGATGTGGTTTGCAAATATTTTCTCCAATTCCATATAAAGCTACAATAATGAAAGAGCATGATGCTGGCATAAAAACAGACATATAGACCAGTGGAACAGAATAGAGAGCCCAGAGATAAACCCACTTATCCATGGTCAACTGACCTTCCAGCAGGGTGCCCCAAGGGGAAAGGCCAGTCTCTTCAATAAATGGTGCTGGAAAAACTGGACATCCACATGCAAACGAATGAAAATGGACCCCTAGCTTGTGCCATGCATGAAAATCAATTTAAAATTAAAACTTAAGACCTGAAACTATAAAACTTTTAGAAGAAAACATAGGAGAAAAACTTGTTGATTATGGCCTTGGCAATGATTTTATTTTTTTAGCAGCCTCAAAGCACTGATAACAAAAACAAAAAATAGACAAGTGGGACTACATCAGAATAAAATGTTTGCTTTCCTTTTAAACAGCAAATTGGAAGTTTTATGCCACTAAGAAACTTAGAACTGGAGTTCTAAGCTTAAGAAATTTTCTACTGGCCTTTCAATTTCTTTCTTTCTCTCTCTCTCTCTCTTTCTTTTTCCTAATTGGCCTTTCAATTTCTACTCAAGACATAGTAACATTCACTTGTTGCCTGTCCTGGTTTCAGCCCTCTGCTTGTAAGAGGGAATATTTCAAAAGTTTGAGCCATCTCTACCCCCACTTCATTGAGGATAGTGAACCCAGAGGGTTACTCACAATCGAGTAGGTGGATCAAAGGTGGATGTTACTTTAATTGTTTTCATGAACATTTCTGGAGCAGGGGAAAATGACAAAGATGACATCTAATCATAATTTCATTAATTATTTGAAGTGGTTTTATTTTATGGCTCTATTCTTTCATGGGACTATAAATAGTTCCCTCAGTAAATAATTTAGATTGGGATCTTTCAAAGGATGTTGTAAAACATTTTTTGCCCTATATTTTGTTATAAGGAGAAAATACCATCTTTGGTTAAAAGGACACACAGATCTTGATGTAGGGTATTTAAGAATAACATTTAATGTTTTTTTCTCATACTTTTTCTTAAAAGGGGGATAATCATTAAATATATAATAGCAGTGGCTTCAAATTCTCAAGGGAGTATTTGATCAAGATCTAAACTAAATTAGCCAGAGTCCATTTTTGTTAGGAAAAGACCAAAAGAATCTCAACTGATTTTGTAAAACAGTACCAGAGAGATTATAGATAAAAAGCACTCAGATATTTATTTTTNTCAAATTCTCAAGGGAGTATTTGATCAAGATCTAAACTAAATTAGCCAGAGTCCATTTTTGTCAGGAAAAAACCAAAAGAATCCCAACTGATTTTGTAACACAGTACCAGAGAGAGTGTAGATAAAAAGCACTCAGATATTTATTTTTTTATTTTTTAAATATTTTATTTATTTGACACACAGAGATCAGATCACAAGTAGGCAGAGAGGCAGGCAGAGAGAGAGGAGGAAGCAGGCTCCCTGCCGAGCCTCGATCCCAGGACCCTGAGATCATGACCTGAGTCGAAGACAGAGGTTTTAACCCACTGAGCCACCCAGGCGCCCGAACTCAGATATTTAGAAAGTATTTTAAATTGACTATTGGTCAGTCCAAAGTAGTCCGATGGCTTTCCATTTTCCAGAATGGAAAAACTTCCGCAGGGGTAGGAGCTTGTGATGACTCCAAGCCAACACTCGACGTGGACGCCTGAGTTAGGGTAGGTACCGTAGCAACTGGGTTGAGACTCCTGTAAACTAGTCCTGAAAATTACTCTTGTGCGACATTGGATTATCGTTCCAGCTGACTCACAGCCTTTGCAGATCTCTCCTGTGCGAGGTAAGAAACAACACACAGGATGGGTGTATCCAAGGATACGGGAGACTTCGAGGACCTGATTTCCTAGGAACCTGTGGAATTCTCCCCGGACACGTGTGTGTGTGCGCGTGTGTGTGTGTGTGTGTGTGTGTGTGTGTGTGTGTGTGTGTGTGTGTGTCTTAGCCCAGGCTCACTCTTCCTCCTCCACACTCTGCACGCAGACGTTCTCTCTCTCACGCACACAGATGGCTCAGTCTGTGGTTTTTCTCTCCCACGTCGCCCTCCGGGGCCCGGGGCCGGGGCGCGGCGGCCCGGGGGCCGTTCTTGTCCGGGTCTCGGGTCTGTGCCCAGCACTGTGCCCCGAGGCCGCAAAGAGGTAGAGGCTGCTGTCCGCAGGGCTGGCGCCCGTCACCGTCAGAGAGGAAAACGTGAGGTTTGGGTGGCTAACGGGAAACTTGGCCTCGGGGAAATCTCGTTCGTGGGTGGCACTGGACCCCACGTTCGAAGTTGCCATCGGGGTGAGGCCCCGTTTCGGGAGCTGGAGATACCAAACCACGGTCTGGGCCTGGAGGTCCACAGCGCGGCACCGGATCTCCACGGCGGCGCCGCTCTTGCAGATCGCTGAGCTGGGGTCTTGGGCGACCCGCGCGCCCAGCGCCGAGCCTGCTGAAACAGAGGTCAAGGCGGTGACCCAGGCCAGAGGACGGCTCAGACGCCACCCCAGAAGCCAGCTCACAGCCACCCTCCCTCGCCCTCGGCCCGGCTGCTCTGCGAAACCTTCCTGCTCCACGCCCTGCCACCAGCATCCCCCATCTCCCCTCCCGGGGGACCTGTCACCCTACCCTTCAGACCTCCGGGGAGCGTGGATGTGCCCTCGCTGTGCTCAGCATAAAAAAAATCCAGGGCGCCTGGGTGGCTCAGTGGGTTAAAGCCTCTGCCTTCGGCTCAGGTCATGATCTCAGGGTCCTGGGATCGAGGCCCGCATCGGGCTCCCTGCTCAGTAGGGAGTCTGCTTCCTCCTCTCTCTCTGCCTGCCTCTCTGCCTGCTTGTGATCTCTCTCTGTGTCAAATAAATAAATAAATCTTTAAAAAAAAATAAATAAAAATCCACAATCTCTGGCTACCCCTTCACTCATGCCAACACACACGCACGCTTGCCCCCCTCTCCTCAAATAACACGGTTCATACCGGGCCCCAGGAGCAGCAGAAGCATCAGCATCTTCAGGTGTTGGCCTCATACGGCTTCCCGCTCATGGTAGGTATGAAAGTGCTCTCCCTCCTCCCTTTCTCCACCTCCAGCAGGATGGACCACGGCTTCCGTAATCCTGACGGTGCTCCAGTCCGCCCCCTGGTGGTGACTTTTTTGCCAGTGGCGCAGAATCCATCACTCTGCTCTGTCAAAGAGCCACATATACATGGCTGAAAAGTAGCTCCAAACGTTCTAATTCTACTCTTAACTTTATAGAACATGCACTAAGACCCAGATCATTGAAATGACTTAAACAAGTTTCTTAGCTTTATTCAAGAAAAAGGCTATATGTGTGGCAAATGGAATTATTGTCAGTTCTTTATTTCTGTAACGTGTCCTCAGAGAAACTGAGACAAGTCAGGAGTTGTGAGCATGTGAGCATAAGAAATCCTAGGCTCGGGCGCCTGGGTGGCTCAGTGGGTTAAAGCCTCTGCCTTCGGCTCAGGTCATGATCTCAGGGTCCTGGGATCGAGGCCCGCATCGGGCTCTCTGCTCAGCGGGGAGCCTGCTTCCTCCTCTCTCTCTCTGTCTGCCTCTCTGCCTACTTGTAATCTCTCTCTCTGTGTCAAATAAATAAATAAAATCTTAAAAAAAAAGAAATCCTAGGCTCTAAATTCAATGTTTCTTTATACTGATAAAGACAATTTCTCACCTTCTAAAGGAAGTATTTACTTCACAACTATCTTGTGCCAGTCTCCATCATATTGATGGACTTAATACTAAACATAGTTATTTATCGTAGTCTGTGTGTCTCTGCGTGAATCACTGTGGAGACTAGAAGCTCTTTCACCATGACACAGGAAAGTATCGTAAGTATCATAAGTATCACAAGCTAAGTATTAGCCAATGGTAATCGGTTCTGGGAGATTTGGGGAATTATTTAGCTTTGAACATGTTGGAATATTTATTTAAATGGCTCATGCGCAGAAATGTATAGCAATTTCAAAGAGGCTGAAGATTTTTCTCCAAAGCATTATACTTCATTTTTATAACACCCTCCCTGTTGTGTTTCATTCATATTTAGTTCTTTATATCTGGAGTGAGTAATGAAGCAAGGTGGGGTTAGGACCTGATCCATCAAATTATGTTTGTACTATAGTGACATAGATTTTTATCATAGCAAATATAATATTGTATACTAAATATTACCATATGCATAATACAGATATGTGTAGTCAAGGGCATCTGATATGCTTCTGTGGTTATATTTTTTTCATGGTGGGGGAAGATCACATTATGACGAGGTCACTTCCCACCATAACTATACTTTGCCCCTGCAGAGAGTAGGTGAATGTGCCTGCAACATATTACTTCTTCACAACATGATAACATATAGGGGATGAAGTGTCTGGCAGCCCCTGGATCAGAAGAAAATCTTCCTACTCTTTCTGAGGACCACCAGCCATCAGATACACACACACACACACACACACACACACACACACCCATGGTGTTTCATATTCATTGTCAACTTAACTAAGGAAGAAATACATTTCCTAGAACTTTCTTTGTGGTATAGCTCTCCACTAGAATTGACCTCAAGAAAAATATTGCACACGAAGCAGGTGTCTTTCTGCTCTGAAATCATCATTGGTTTAAGGTGGCGAGGAATGAGATCAGTAGTACCATTTTATTATATAATAGTAGCTACTCTTCAGAGGTGGCACCCGGATGAAGCACTGTACTTCCCAGCATTCACATTCCTGTAAGGATCAGGGATGACTTGAATGTGATAGAAGAGGCACTGCATGATTTTCATACATAGCCTTGTAGATTCTGAGTGTCTTGAATGCTCCCTTTTGGGGAAGCCAGCCAGTATGTAATAATTTGAACTCCCCTGAGGCCACCCTGCTCTGAGGAAACCCACCTAACCACACTGAGGGGCTTTGTGGAGAAGGACATGAGGGGCTGGTCCACAGCTGTCCTGGTCATCCCAGGTGAGGCATCAGATAAGTGTATAAAGAAGTCACCTTGGATGTTCAACCCAGCTGAGCCTTCAGATATCTCCAGCCTCGGTGACTATCTGTCTGTCACTACATGAGACACCCCAAGTGGAAACTGCCTACTAGAGTCCACTCAACCCACAGAACCATGAGAGAGAATACATTTTTATTTTTAGTCATTGTATTTTGGGACGGTTGTGGTGGTGGTAGTGGTTTTTCTAAGCTTTTAAAGGGAGATATAAAATAATAGACCCCACAAATCTTAAGTGTACAGCTTAGTGAATTTTCACAAATGAATGCACTTAGATAGGTCACCACCACCTGGATCAAGACAGAGGACATTTTCAGAACCCCAGAAACCTCTCTCCTGCTTCCCTCCAAGTAAATTAAAAATGCCTGCACTTGCAGTCACTACTCTAACTTCTTACAGTATGTACCCTTGTGTCTGGCTTCTTTGTTCAGCAACATGTCTATGGGATTCACTCATAATTTTGCAAGTAATATTTTATTTTTTTGCTTTATTTTATTCTATTATACAAATATAATGCTATTTGTCTATTGCATTGTTGATGGACTTTTGGCGTTTTCCCGTTCGAGGCCATCATGAATAAAGTTGTTGAGATTATTTTTCTCACACATCTTTTTGTATTTCCTCAGAATCCTGGAATACTCCCTGAGTTTGCATGCAATTAGCAAATTGGTTTTCTGGCTTGTCTAATTTACTACTGATCGCTTCCAGTATAATTTTGAATTCAGAAATTATTTTTACTGTAGCCAAGAAATATTATAGCTCTTTGATAACATTTTTTCTATAAATTGCTCTTCTTTGTTAATAGAATAGCTCCTCAAAGCTTGCTAAGGAAAGATTTGGTGATATTTTGACTTTTTGGGCTTTCATTTCATACAATTAGTCTTTATAACTTGATTATGGGGATGGAGGTTATTATGAAATCTCACAGCTAAAAAGTCCTTCCTAGTATTAAGGCCACTCTGAAAAAGTAAATGGCTCAATATTTTTAGAATGGATGTTTAAAAAAATCATGTAAAGCCCATATTCTTTGTTTTTAAATTCATCAACTGACAGGAGGAAATCTGTATCCCTTCAAGTTATGTCCAAGACAATAAAGAAAAATGAAATTGTCTGTCTCTTACTGTGCTCCCTTAATTTCCTCTCTCTCACTGGAAAGATAGCCTCACCCCATCCCATCACCCCTGGAATATGCTTGTACCCAGGGAGCAGAGAACTCTAGGGGCTGTGTCTCCCACTGGTCTATGACTATCAGCTGGCTCAGGAAGTGATTGATCTAGAGGTATCAGTGAACATGGTCTAGACAAAGTAAAGCATCTTAGATCCATCCCATTCCTGATGGTTTCTTTACTCTTGTCAGATGACATCGGTTGCAATGAGGGCTAGGGCTCATCATACCACATTTCAGAATTGTAAATCCTATTCATAGATTAGTGTCTCTTTCCCATTTCTGTTTCTCCGTATTTTGGTCTCTGTGTGAGTCAAGCTTCCACGGAATACATGGGAGAAGAAATCCAAAGTTAACAGTTCAGAAAGGAATCCAAATAAAATGCATGAAGCCCAGGCTTATATGTCATGGTCAGGGACTCCCTATATTTTCCCAGAAATTGCTTGTCCTGGGAAACAGAGGGCCATACAGGAGAACAGGCTGAGGTTCTTAAATGCTTCCAAGAATACTTTAGAATATATTTAATCCAGCATTTTTAGTTGTGCAATGGGAGGGAGTCTGAATAATATAGACAGTCCTTCATTCCTGCAAGCAGAATTATGTGATCAAATAAATATTTTTAAACAAATGCAATCCCAAGAATTAACACCACTCGCCTTAATTTGATAGATAGGTGTCAGACCACAAAGGGAGAAACCATATAGAAAAAATGAGCATTTGTAAAATAATACTGATTGCCTGTCTGCTGATTAATCATGCAAATGTTTCTCTCAAGCCCGACGCTCCCTCTTAAGGAACAAACAATCCCACTGGGTATTTCTTTTTCTTTTCTTTTCTTTTCTTTCAGTTTTTATTTATTTATTTTTAGTCATCTTTACACGCCGCATGGGACTTGGACTCACGACCCAAGATCTAGAGTCCCACACCCTTCTGACTGAGCCAGCCAGGCACTGTCATACTAGGTATTTCAGTGGAGGTATCCAAGGAAGGTCCACTAGAACTAGAAACTCAACTGAGTTTGATACCCTCACCCCACTCATTCTTCCAAATTGTCTCCTGTCGCCATATTCCGGCGGTGGAAGTGACCGTCTTCATGCCTGATTTTATCTCATCACTGCCTCCGGCTAGTTCCTTAAGCCGTATCACTGTAGCTAGCTGCTTGTCCACCTGGTGAAATCTCATTCATTATTTGAGTTTCATCTCACGGCTTTGCCTTCTCTCTGAAGCCCGTCCTGATGCCCCCAGACAAAGTGGGCCATGTTATTTCCTTTAGCCCGTTAACGTCTCTCATGAAAGCACCCGTGATAGGAAACCTGATCACTATATTTGTCTTCTACACGTTTTTCTTCCTGCTTGGCTTTTATCATTCTGAAGGAAGGGACTATTTTCTGTTCACTTCGGTGTTCCAGTCTGTGGTAAGAAGAGCTAGGATGTAAAATTAATATTTTCCTTTGTCTATTCGATTTCCTCCTCCACCTCCTCCTTTCCCTTCACTCCGTCCTCCTCCGTCCCTTCTGTCCCCTCCTCCTCCTTCTTCTTCTCTCTCTCTCTCTCTCTCTCTCTCGGTCTCTTTCTGATGCAGATAGTTATAGATATAGACGTAATTCTTAAAACCAGCGTAGTGGATCGCCGAGGTGTTGGGCCACTCCACAAAGCCCCCTGGTGAGAGCAGCTGCTTTGGGGGTCTGGTTGAGGCGGAGCGAAGCAGGCCGATCGGGGCCCTGAATATAGCGAAACCCTGCCCCTTCGTGGGGAAGCAGGGCTCGAGACGCATTTCCGCACGGAGGGGACGTGGCTGTGTTTCACTGTGTCTCTACTACTGGCACAGAGATATAGAGCTGTGTGGTTCTTTTGCATCGATGTCACGATGAGAGAGAAGATTCTCTCCTCTTCCCGAGAGGCACTGTAGCCTTCAGGTATGTCTCCTTTCTGAACATCCTTTTCTGACAGCGAGCAGTAGATCAGCCTCAGCCCTTGCCCTGGGTCCTGTCGGTACCAGCACATGCAGTCATGATTAAGATCCTGTTCACATTCCAGAGTCACCTCTCGTCCTTCCTCTCTGGACAAGTATTTGGGAGTCTGAGTGATTCCACCATCCGTTGCGCCTATGGAAGAAAGAGAGGCTCTAGAAACACAGCCCGGAAAGGTGCTTACTGCTTGTCATCGGGGGCAAGGCTTAGATCTGGAGCTTTGCACTCTTGGGACAGGAATTTGCTCCCTGACCCCAGCACTCACCTGCTCTGAGGAGACAAAGAACCACACAGCAGATCACCTGATTACCCATAATGGTAAGGGGGGCTCCTTGCAGCTCTAAGCACTTTCTGGAAGACAAATAAGAAAAGAAACTTCGCTCTGGGGATCCCCTGGCTTAATATGCAGACCTCGTCCAAAGGCTGGAATGGACAGTTGGAAGGGATCCCAGAGGTATTTCAGACGGGCTCGTTAACTCTGCGGATGAGGAGACAGACAGGAGAGCTGAAGCACTTGCACCCCCTTGGCCCGCCCTCCCCAAACTGCCTTCCTCTGGGCTGAGTGGGTGGGCAGTTTCTGGCCGGAGTCTCTCTCTGATTGGCCACTGCTTCCACCTTCTCAGTTCCTGTATGGTTCCATTACTCTGGGGCCGCCTGTAGACACAGGCCATCCGAGAACCCAGAATTCATCTTTAATCCCGTCGCTGGGGTATATAACGCCCACTCCCATCTATCCCGAATGCATGCCAAGCTCTGACTTTCACTGGACCCCTTCTCCCTGGCTGGTTTGGCTTCTCTCTGCCATTTTCATTCACTTTCACGTCCCCATGACTTTCTTCAATTCCCTTACTAATTTTCCATTTGAGTTTATTCTAACTTGGGTATCTTTTCACTTATTCTCCATTTCTTAGGTAATTTTGCCTTTTGCTTTCGTTTCTTCTCGGAGTTTAATCAACTTTTTCTTTCATTTGTCTCTTGACTTCTGGTTACAGGTGGGTTATCCTATCTCTACCTGCTTGCTCGAGTGTATTTAATTCCGTTTGGAGTGTAGACTTACATTTTCTTCTGACTCATGATCATTTTGCGATGGGGGAGTCTGTGAAAATTATGTCTGTGGCATTTGCTCTATTCTATGGATTTTACTTTCCTCTTGTTCAGTTTTATGATGTTGGGGTGTTTCACACACTGCCCAGCTGAATGGCTTTCCCACTGTTCTGGCAAAGCCCAGGTTGGGTTGGTTGTTTTGGTAGCGAGGTTGGTTGGCCTTCATGGTGGGGGTGGGGCAAGTTCCCTCAGTTGGTGACTCTCTTGTTTCGCAGGAAAACCCCAAGTTCTCTCAGAAACTTTTTCTTCTTTGTTCCCTTCATTACCATATTGCCAAAGGACCCCTTTCTTTTCTTTTGGTATTTTTTTTTCCTCCCTCAAAAGCCATACCTTTGGAAGACTACTTGACGTTGAGTGTCTGGTGCTTCACGTGGGGCGTGCTGTTGAAGCTTCCTGCAGTCCTGCTCAGGGGTGTCTCCTCAGCTCCCTGCTGGCCCCCAGCCACTATGCTCCCCCATCCCAGGAGGGAGGGGAGGAACCAGAGCATGAGGAATCATTTCAGAAAATCAAAAGGCAGAAACAGGAAACGCTGTGCAGTGACGTGGTTTATACTCCATCCTGGTGAGGGGCGACGGTTTGCTGTAAGTTCCCAATGTTTGTTGAGTGATGAGAATTTTAAAAAAATGTTCACTGAGAAACAAAAAAGTTGAAGTGATGTTTCTTTTTTATCCTTCCTTCCTTCCTTCCTTCCTTGAGTAGACTCCATACCCAGCATGGAGTGCAATGCAGAGCTTGAACTCATGACCCTGAGATCAAGACCCGAGCTGAGATCAAGAGTCAGATGCTTAACCCCCTGAGCCACCCAGGTGCCCCCAGGTGATATGTTTCTAATTAAAAATATTTTGGGGTCACATCTTTCTCCTAAACTCCAGACAAATCCGTCCAGCCCCATTTTTACCACCTCTGGGGATCCTATCACAGGAGTTCTTTATCCTGGCCTCCGTACTTGCCTGCACAGGCACGAGGCAAGGGCCAAGGTCAGGATTATTCCAGAAAGAATAAGAGGCAGTACAGCTTGGTGTAAAAAGCACAAGCATTTGAGCCAGACAAACCTCAGTGTGTGTTCTCTCCCTCTTTCTCTCTCTCTCTGAGTTCGAGAAAGGAAAATGAACTCCTGGAACCATACATGCTTTTGCTCATGTTGAAAATGAAGAAAATATTTTTTTTTTGCTTGGTTGCCTTAGATGAGTAAATGAAACTCTACACTGAAAGTATCTAAGAGAGAACTTAAAATAGAGTATGAAGTGAAGCAAAGAGAAGTTTTCCTCAATAAATATTTAACCTGACAAATAACGTCCAGTTTTAAAACACTACTTTTTTCTGGTGACAGTCTTAGTTCCCGAGTGTGGGCTGGGATGTTCCCTGAAACGTCCACAGCCCTCCCTTATTCCCATGCTCAGCCTGCACATGCTTTCTAGCTGATTCGTTCGCCAAACATGCCCCTTCCCCTCCCCCGGCCCAGGGCTCTTTCGGAGGTGGAGCCTGGAGGGTGTTTGGGCATTGGGAAGATGGGACTCGGCACTGATGTGGACGAGGAGCTGGCACAGAAGTACACCGCAGAGTCTCCCAGCTCTGCCTGATGGATCTTTAAGATGCTGAGCCCTTCTTGGGAAAATTCAGTAGAAAAGAGGTTTTTTGACAATCCTGAGTCATCGATGATATTTTTATTCTGGAGGTAAACCATGAATTTCAGACCTTCCCCCGGGGGCTGCTTATACCAGTAAAAATAATCGTGTCCTTTCTTGGGGCTGCACCTCAGGGTCGCCGCTTGTCCTGTCCTTCTCACCAGGTGCCTCGGGGTCTGGGTGACGCCAGCATTCGTGGGACCTCAGAGGAGAAGAGATTACGTGAGACAGAGGCATAATGGCAGAGGAAGTGAGTGCCTTACAATGCAGTGACACGAGGTGAGCTCAAATAGCTTTCTCCTGCGTTCATGTAAAAATTTACATGAATGTTGCTTTCGCTCCACGATGCAATTATTTGTTCTCATTTAAGTGTCAATACCTTTCAGAAAACCACTGGGCAACGTGAAGGTGCAGGGCCTATCTGAGACTCAGCTATAGGACCACAGACGAAGCCCCGTGATAATGATCTGCTGGCCCAGAACTCACCTGCCCCCAGAAGCCAGATGACCACCCAGCAGAGGAGTCTGGTGCCCATGGCAGAGGGCAGGAAGCGGACTCGTAGGCAGGGCCCGGGAGCGGTGCTCACCGCAGCAGCTCAGGGAGCTAGACCTCAAAGCCGCCGCCTCTGAGGCGGGTCTTCCTGTGAGGTCACATTTCCAGGGGATCCTGTTGTCTCTAGACCTCATCTTATATAACCGTTGAATGCACCCCATTTAAAAAGTTTCCATGTATGTCGGGAACCATCACCATAGTCAAGATAGGGAATATATCCATCAGCCCCAAAAAGTTTCTTTATGTTCTGTTGTGAGCCTTCCCAATACTTCCCACACCTACCCCATTCCTAGGCAACCACCGATCTGCTTTCCGTCAATAAGGATTTGCTTGCATTTTCTAGATCTTCATATAAATGGAACAGAATAGTATGCATTTGCTTGTGTCTGTCTTTTTTCCAACACTGTGATTCTTTTGAGACTCTATATTATTTTGTACATCATCATCAGTTAACTGCTCAGGCCACTTAAAGAGTCCATTTACTGAGAAGTTTATTAAATATTTTATATTTTTAAAAGATTGGCAAGTTCATCAATAAAGTTGGTAATAATATAAATTATACAGCCCATTCCCCTATTCACAATGGTATCACTTGAAAATAAGCTCTATTTTCCTGAAACTCAAGCTACCGTATTTGAATCTTTTAAGTTAAGTTTCCAGATCTTTTTTTAAATTGAGATAATAATTCACGTACCATAAAATTCACCATTTCGAAGTGTACAATTCAGCGGATTTTAGTATGTACAAACCTGTGCAAACAACAATACCGTATATTTCTAGAACGTTGTAATCATCCAAAAAGAAACTCCACACCAATTAAAAGTCACTCTGCATTCACTCCTTTCTGCAGCCGTTGGCAACCATTCCTCTACTTTTTGTCCCTGAGCTTTGCCTATTCTGGACTTTTATATAAATGGGATCACATACCATGTGCCCTTTTGTGCCTGGCTTCTTTCACTTAGCATATTTTTTCAAGGTTCATCTATGTTATAGCATGTATCAGAACTTCTTTCCCTTTTATGACTGCATAATATTCCATTGTATGAATACACCACACCTTGTTAATTCACCAATCAGTTGATGAACATCTGAATTCTTTCCCTTTTTTGGAGATTATGAATAATACCAAACAAGGGGCTTGTATCTGGAATACAGAGAGAATTTTCAAGGTTTTCTATACATAGAATTCCTATATATTTCTGTATATAGAAAACATAGAATATATAATATATTTTAATATAGAATATATATATTCTGGGTGCAAGTCCCTTGACAGATTATATGATTTGCAAATATTTATTTTATTTTGAGGGGTGATTTTACCTTTCTTGAGAGTGTTCTTTGAAGCTCCAATATTTTTGAAGTTTGAAGAAGTCCAATTGATCTTGGTTGTCTGTGTTTTGGTGGCATATTTAAGAAATCATTGTCTATTCTGTGGTCTTAAATATCTATACCTGTCTTTTCTTCTAATAATTTTATACCTTTAGCTCTTATATTTAGGTCTTTGATCAATGTTGAGTTAATTTTTGTATATGGTATGAGAAAGTCCTGCAAATTCATTCTTCAGCACATGGATATCCAGTTTTCTCAGCACCATTGGTTAAAAAGGGTATTCTTTCTCATTTTAATGGTTCTGGCACTCTTATCAAAAACCAATTCCCCCAAAACGTATGGGCTTATTTGAGGACTCTTGATTCTGTTCCTCTGATCTATTTGTGTATTCTCTTCCAGTACAATACTGTGTTGATTTCTATACTTTCATAGGAAGTTTTGAGATGGAAATTATGAATTGTCTAACATTTTTCTTCTTTTTAATAAGAAGATTGGTGAGTTTCTAGGGGAGGAAAGATAGCAGGAATTTTGGAATTTGATAGAGATCTAGTTGAATCTGTAGACTATTTTGAGGGAGTTTTACCATCTCAAAAGTAGTAAATTTTTCAATCTATGATAGTGAGGTATCTTTCCATTTATTTATGTCTTTAATTTTTTAAGCAACATTTTGTACTTTTCAGAGTACAACTTTTTCATTTCTTTTGTTCGATTTATGCCTAGATATTTATTTTGATGCACTGTCTCCCTGAGAAACTCTAATTGGCAATTATCTGCCCCTTAATAGTAAAAGTGGAAATATGGATTAGCTTTTACTTCTCCAGAAGAGTATTCTTGCTATATATAACAAGATTTAGGTAAGTGGGGGCAGTATTAAAATTGTTAGTGAAGGGCGCCTGGGTGGCTCAGTGGGTTAAAGCCTCTGCTTTCGGCTCAGGTCATGATCTCAGGGTCCTGGGATCGAGGCCCGCGTCGGGCTCCCTGCTCAGCGGGGAGCCTGCTTCCCCCTCTCTCTCTCTGCCTGCCTCTCTGCCTCCTTGTGATCTCTCTCCCGCTGTGAAATAAATAAATAAAATCTTAAAAAAAAAATTGTTAGTGAAAATAAAGCAGATTAGGTTGCTTTTTAAATCCGATAGTGCCCCCTGCTGGGGAGGAGTCAGGGGAGGAAAAGCAGATGTGTGCCTCTCCTTGGACGTCTTAGTGCGCGTGTCGGTGCATTTGCACAAGCACGTGTGTGAGCCTTCAGGTGTGGAGTGGTAGTGGGTGAGGCTACTGGGCATGGAAAGAAGAAAAAGGGAGATTGTTTTAGAAATAAGAATTATCCATGTGGGTGCCTCAAGCGTCCTTCGATTTCAAAATGACCTTTTATTGAAGATTCTTTTTCATTTTTGATCCCTAGATTTGTTGACCATCTTGTTATTCTTGAAATCTAAGGGTACCTTCATGTCTTTCATCTCCCTCACTTCTCACAATGGATAAGTGTTAAACTTTTGACCATTCGGTATCTCAGAGTCCATTCTCCTCTTTTGCAGTTAAGTCCCATTCTCGGGCAGTCTTCCAGAGTCTAATGTTAGTAAGAGTCCTGCTGAGGTGGTTAGCCAGAATTTCCCTTGATATGGGACCAAATTCTTGTCTCCAGCGACAATCTCCCAGGTGATGTCTAATCATCCTGATGTGCCTTCGTCACACACTTCCTGGTAGGTCAGTTTACCCAGAATCCTTCCTTACCCCGCTGTCTCCTCTTGGTAATTGTCCATCCACTTCCCCTCCCCCACCCTGCTTCTTGGCTACAAACTCTCATTTTTCCTGTTTGGAGCTGGAGTTGAGCCCGATCTCTCTCCTGAAAGCAGTACTCCACCGCTGCAGTTCCCGAGTGAAGTCTGCCTTATCGTTTTAACAAATGCCTGAATAAGATTTCCTTTAACAAAATTCACCACAATATTAATAAGGGATTTACTTTTCTTTTAACAGAGAGATGCTACAATTTGTGTCATAATCTACAATGGCTTTCTTAGCTTACTCTCTGAACTGGGAGACTCAAATATGTGAAAAAGTGTGCTATTCATAATTTTCCCAGAATAACAACCCTGAACCAGGGCTGCCAAGGTAAACCAGAACATTTGACCGCTCGACGTGGTTGATTCTCTGACGCACTCCTTTACTGCCATCTGGCAACGTTGGGGGAGAGGGCGGCAAATAGATACCATTTTCTTTGCCATGACCGCATTTCAAGTCTGCGTCAATCCCGAGGCACACGGGAATGATCTAGACGGCCCCTTCCAACCAGATCTTCCTGGATCTGTGTTATCGACGTTGACAGTTTGCAATATGTTGCCAGATGGTAGCAATCTATCTTCCACAGCAATCCCTGGTGGTCCCACGTGTGGGAAACATGGAGATATATCCTGAGTCATCCTCATGTCAAATCTTGGAGAGCAAGTTGTTCAAGTTTCTAATTTTAAAGAGGAGAATTCTGAGTCATAGAGGGGTGAGGACTCTTGCCAACATTCTACAGAAAAAAAAAAAAGCCAGAGTTTAGATTAGGAAGCAGGTATTTTGACTCCGATTCTATTGTCTGTGGATCCAAGATCTCAAGAGAGACAAGGGAACCATGAAATCTGTGAAATCATAGAGTCAAACTCCATGCTCCTCTGGATTTGAGACGTGAATTTCCTGAAAGAGTCTCTGAGTGGGGATTACTAATCAGTGTTTCTACTGCTTCCTTCTCCTCGAGAGGGTTGAAGTTGCTGCTTCCTCACAGTTATTCTCATTACTGTTTATTCCTGTTATTGGTCCTTGAGAGCTGGTCAGTCTCGTTGACCATAATCAAGGACTACAATAAAGCTGTAGTGGTCAACATTCCATTGTTCCACAAAGAAGGAAGTCATTGTCCTCTGTGGAGGAAAGAGTCTACAGAAAAGTCATGTTTGAGGTAAAAATCAGTAGGATTTCTTTGATTTTTGGTAAGATAATATCAATATCAGATACCAGGTCTCTGTAGTCAAAAATTTTTTGGGAGGGGCCTTATGTCTAAACTTGGAATCTACAGACTACCCAATTCTGCCTTTTTGAGGAGTTTCAGAAGCCTATGTCCCAAAGCATGCCCACCCTATAATTTCAGAGCTAATTTATAGTCTTACTCTCTCCTGCTTGCAGCTAGAACCACAACAATCAACCTACTTCTTTTTTTTTTTTTAAGATTTTTATTTATTATTTGACATAGAGAGAGATCACAAGTAGGCAGAGAGGCAGGCAGAGAGAGAGGAGAGAGGAGGAAGCAGGCTCACCGCTGAGCAGAGAGCCCGATGCGGGCCTCGATCCCAGGACCCTGGGATCATGACCTGAGCCAAAGGCAGAGGCTTTAACCCACTGAGCCACCCAGGCACCCAATCAACCTACTTCTTTCTTTCCTCTGAGGCAGAAGACTGGGAAGTGGCCTTTTCAAATGTCTCCCCAGAGCTCAGGGGAGAGGAGAGGAGCCAGTGAGTTTGTGCCCTGTAGGGAACTGGCTCAGCTGCTCCGTGCCAAGGCCACCAGCATGGAGATCACAGCTGAGTCCCCCAGCTCTGCAGGATGGGTTTTAGGTGGAAGATGTTCCATTAGGTCTTTCAGGTGAGAGCCGTTCCTTGGGCATCCCAATTCAGCTGCAGTGTTCTCATTTTGGAAGGAAATCAGAAACTCCATTTCCCGCCTCAGATTCTGTGGGCACCAGTAAGCAAATATGTGACTGGAAATTGGATTGCATCTCAGAATCCTCCTTTGTCCCATCTTTGGTGATCCTGTGGCTGGGGATCTGGCTGACTACAGAGTCTGGGCATCCCGTGGGAGAAGACAGAAGCCATAGAAAGGGCACCTAGGAAAGTGTCCACACAAATTCCCAACCACTCCCAAGCTCACTTGCCCCCAGGTGAAAGAGAGTCACCCAGCAGAGGAACCAGGTGTCCAAGGCAAGATCACTGGCAGGATGAGGCTCTCCAGCAATGGTTTCTGGTGCACAGCAGCAGAGAGGAATGGAAGTTTTGGGTTCCCTTGGCCCCACGAGGTAGAATCTGGTTGTGAAGCCACAGCCCCTGGGAATACCCACAACCTCAGGGCACCTTCCACAGGAAAGGGGGAGCCTTGGTCCAAATGCGTGACCTCCTGTTTATTTTGTTACATGGATGATGTAAACAGGCTCCAAACTACTTGAGCATTCTTAGGAAGAGTGAAGTTTAAGGAAAACACAGGAGGAGGTGGAAAAGGGGAAAAGAGCAAGAAGATGTTAGAGAACTGTGTTAGAATGCTATTTTACCAATCTTAGAAAGATCGGCAGAAGCTCTCAAACTTTAGCATGAACCAGCCCCACCAGGGGCTTGGTAAGTGTAGACGTATTAACTTCCAGAAATTCTGACTCTGAAATTCTGATCCTGTCCTAGAATATATCTGTTTAACCTCTCCCTCAGGTGATACTGAGGAAGGAAGTTATTTCAGAGAACAGTTTCAATCTCTTTTAAGTGGAGATTTTTTTTTTAAGTTTTTATTTATTTATTTGACACACAGAGAGAGATCACAAGTAGGCAGAGAGGCAGGCAGGGAGACAGGGAGAGGAGGAAGCAGGCTCCCTGCTGAGCAGAGAGCCCGATGCGGGCCTCGATCCCAGGACGCTGAGATCACGACCTGAGCCGAAGGCAGCGGCTTTAACCCACTGAGCCACCCAGGCGCCCTTAAGTGGAGATTTTTAATAGACCAAACTAACAAGAGAGAAGAGTACTTAATGCATTACATTAGAATGTTAAAATTTAAGGAACAAGAAGAATTTTCCTAGGAATGCGAATAACCGGTGGATAGATTTTAGTTCTGGAAACCACATTTACAAAAAAGAATAGATAGGAAAAAAGAAACCTAATTGAAAACGAGGTGAGGGGCACCTGGGTGGCTCAGTGGGTTAAAGCCTCTGCCTTCGGCTCAGGTCATGATCTCAGGGTCCTGGGATCAAGTCCCACATCGGGCTCTCTGCTGGGCAGGGAGCCTGCTTCCTCCTCTCTGCCTGCCTCTCTGCCTACTTGTGATCTCTCTGTGTCAAATAAATAAATAAAATTAAATTAAAAAAGAAAGAAAACGAGGTGAGTGAGGCCAAGGAAAGAGGAATTTCCAGGCTTTGGGGTAAAGTCAATAATTTCAAATGCTTCAAAGTGATCAAGTAGGAGGAGAAAGGTAGAGCCTTTGGTCTAGCAAGTTTATAATTTTAAGATTTAGGAGAATAGTTTCATAAGAATGGAAATATTCCATGAAAAAGTTGAAGACGTCACCCAGAGGAATAATTCCTCTGCAATGAAAGCAAAAGTGTGGGTCACAAACTGCATTATTACTCGGAGAGGAACAGAAATGGACACTCAGGAGGCTCACCTTTGAGTGCTGGAAAAGGAAGCTGAAATAAATAGCCGTAACATTAGATCGACCAGGAACGTGAGAGCTTATGTTTCAAGAGGTCAGAATGAAATGTTGCCTGAGAAATGAAGTAAATTTGGACCTGTGGGGTAACACAACCAGGTCCCACTTATATTGAAATAAGAGCAGAAGTGACTAGAGAGAATATATAAATTTGTCTAAAGCTGAGTGGTGGGTAGTGTAGAAATGAAGAGGTTTTTAAAGTATTTCTTTTAAAGATTTATTTATTCATCTCGGGGGAGGGACAGAGGGAGAGAGAATCCTAAGCAGACTCCCCACTGAGCGTGGTGCCCAATGTGGGGCTCAATCCCACAACCCCGAGATCATGACCCGAGCTGAAATCAAGAGTCAGATGCTCAACTGACTGAGTCACACAGGCGTCCTGAAATGAACAGTTTTATGAACAGGATGGATCATTAAGTTTTAACAGAGGTATTTTGAATTCTGCATCTGTTCTATGTAATTGCAATGACCTCCCCAGGCAGAGTTCATGCAGGAGTACCTCTTTTCCTTCCGTTGATATTGAATGCCTTGTCCATCATTATAATTTGGATCACATGCCAGAGGATTTTTCAATTGTCTGTCCATCAGTTTTCAATTGTCGGCACATCAGGTGTTTTTCCACAGAGGATGCATTAATCTGTCTGTTCCCTCAGCTCCATAGAAACTAATTACTGACTTAGTAGGGTGTGAAGTTGTCACACTGAAAATGAACATGTTTTTTGTATTACCTGGATTTAACTCCTTGAAAAGAAATTAACCAGAGTCTTCACTTGGTCTGACATTGTTCTAAAAACTAAGGGTCTTGATCCCCTTTTTAATTCCTTCCTTTTTTCCCTATGTTCTCTGTATCTGGTACTCCTCCCTTGTGATGGATACCCACTGGGTGTACTGGCTCCTAACTAGAGGATTTCTGTCTTCAGAACCTGTGATCCGTAAGGTCAAAGTGACAGGCCTCCAGCTGCCATGTTGTTTGAAATAACCTGATCCCTTTGGCTAAAGTTGAATTTTTCCAAGAGTGTGTTCTTGAGTAAAATAGGATGAGATTGTTCTCTGTTTTCTGGATTTGTGATCTTCCATGAGAGAAACTCAAATTGGTCCTTTGCAACATGGCTGGAGGACAGACATTTGAATGTGTGACTTCCGTTCGCTAGGAGACCCCAAAACTGGAAAAGATAATTTATAATAATGGGGAGGACGATGGGGCCAACAAGGTGGCAAAAGGAATGAGCTGTCAAATCAGTCATGTCATGGTTCCAGGACTTTATTCTACTTCGCTCCTGAGAAATTCCTGTGTTCTTCTTTTGGGGATTCTACGGGACATACATTCAACCTAGCAATAAATTCCCATTTGGCTTGAGGTAGCTCTAGTTAGTTTCTATTATTTCCCTCCAACCTAGTATGCCAGCTGCTTCCTGAGCCAGACCCAGGATGTTTGTGTATTAAGATTAGCTAATATTTAACACTGTGGATTCACTGCTCGCACAGAAATACACGGCTGAATCCTGCAGCTCCGTATGCTCAATCTCGAGGCTACACTCTAGTGAGTTTTGGGGACACTCAGCTAAAAATCTCTTCTCCGGCATTCCTGTTTTGTCAAAGATGGCGTCTTTCTGGAAAGAAATCAAGAACTTGAACTCTTTTGCTGGGATCTGCTGATACCAGAAAACGTAACTATGTCCTTTTATTGGGACACAATGCATTTTTGCTTTCTGTCCTTTCCCTTTGACCAGGTGTCCTGGAGTCTGGGTGACGTTTGCATGGAGGGTACCTGGGAAGAAAGCAGACAGATGTCAGAGGCTTAGTTCCTGAGGGAGTTTGGTGACAGGGACAAAAGGCTTAGAGTTGGGAGCTGACAAGTTCAGAATGGGGGCTTACCTGCATTCAGGAGGCAAAGAACCAAGGAGCAAATGACTACTGGGTACATGACGGTGTTAGGGACAGAACAGAAGCAGGCAGCTTTCTCTGAGGCTTTTTCACCCCCTGTCATCAGCTACTCTGTGACGTGGTCACTTCACAGAAACCAATAGTCTTTGGTGTGTTGCTCTATACAAATAAAAAACAAAACAAACGAGTAGAATATAGGAAACAATTGTACTTAGTCGCTGGAAAACAGGCAGTGCAAGACTGTGATTATTCTAAAGCAAGAAAGCAAGATTATTCTAAAGCAAAAAATGGGGCCGGTCCACATACGGTGAGGGGGAGACACAGAGCAGGACACGTGTTCCTAGTTGAGGAGACAGAGGTTATGAGTTTGAGGGAACGCAGAGAATCGGTGAGGGAGACTACCAGAGAGGTGGAATCTACTCACACAACCCCGGAAATATTCAGAGGGGCCGTAGTGAGTTTTCACCTGAAAAGGAATCAGTGTGTGTTTAAGATGAAACTTTAACACACGCTAGAAAAGATTCACCAGCATCCCCTGAGCAGCCATACTTTCTCAGTGGGATGAAATCATGCTAGAGCAAGAGGCGATCAGTGACAGCCCAGGGCTGGCCCCTGTCTGTGTACGGTTTTACTGGGTGAGAGGCTCTTCAAGGCAGCACACCAGGAGATTAGGGTCCCTCTTCCCAGAGAAAGAAACCGAACTGCTGGACAGTTAGAAACCATCTTTGAGATTCTCTGAAGGTCATCCCAAAAATACACAGCAAATGAGGAAACACTGACTCAAGGAAATCTAAATCTCAGAGCAGTGAGACTCTGCGGCATTTGAGCCGTGCCTCCCTGCCTCCTGCACCATGACCCCCCCACCCCCAAGCTCAGTGTGATGGAACCTCTACTCCTTGTGGGTGTGGTTGAGGACACACGTTCTCCTGGCATCGACTACCAGCACGGTTCAACCCCACCAGCTCCGTGATGTAGAAACTCTATTCCTAGCAAGTGCAGCCCAGGGGTCTGAGCTCCCTTTCTCTACCCAGTGCCCACACATTGGGTAGACCCCCTATTCCTGACACAGCAGGCCAAGACTGTTAGGCCTCGATCTTTCTCATTCTGGTTTGCTCATAGTGTGGAGGTTCCACTGGGAGCCGCAAGTCAAAAAGCCCAGGGATGACCTCCCCACCCGAGGACCCCAAGAGAACAGGGATCTCACTGCAACAGAGCAGGCCAGTGTCCCCACCCTCATCTCTGGAGCCATGGTGCAAAGGGTCTGCCCATGGGGAGAGGCAGGCCCCAGGGAGAGGGAGCCGCGTAGCTCTGCTTTGTCCTAAGGACCTGCCAGCCCTGCTGGGATTTGCCTGGAATTGTACTGCAGCCCACGACCTACTTTTCTTCCTACATATCCTCCCTCCTCCCTTTTTTCTTCCTTCCCTCCCTCTTCCTTCCATCTCTCCTTATAGAGATGAGATCTGTATCACGGCATGATGGCCTCCCAGCTTCCTTCAGCTTTCTCCCCATTTTTCTCAGCTAAATGCTCTGCATGACGGACCCGGGCTTGGCGTCTACTTCTTAGAGGACCTGAAGTAATGCTTCTTTCTTAGGTGGGTTTGAGGTCTTCATAGGGGTCACAGTCCATAGTAAGCTCTACGGAAGTAACTGTCAGTTCCAGAAAATAGTTGGCGCCTATAAATCCATTGATGGCCCTGGATCTTCATGGAGGTTCTGCTCTTACAAGACATCCTCATTTGGCTGCTGGGAAATGAAAGCTCTGAGCATAAATGGGAGAGATCAGAGGAGGCTGAGGCTGGGATGAGAAATCAGCCCAGAAGGAAGCCACTCCTTCCCGTGTAAGTAGAATCATGCAGCACCTGTCTTTTTGTGACTGGCTTAGGTCAGTCGGCAGAGTGTCCTCAAGGTCATTCATGTCATCATGTGTTGCAGGATTTCCTTCTCTTTCAAGACTAAATAACATGCCATTATATGTATATACCATATTGTGCAAAATTTTAAGACGGTAGATCTCATGTTAAGCGTTCTGGCCACAATAAAACAAAATAAAAATAAAATAAAATTAAGATACCACTCACTTTTGCTCTCCAACTCTATTCAAACTCCCAGAGCATCCAACACTGTGGTCTTGTGTTTGTTTTCCAGCTTTTTCTATCAGATTCTCCTAAGATTTTAAGTTCCTCCTTCCCTAGGTGTGTTCTCACACCTGTAGGGACCATACCTGCTGGAGAACGAGACAGTTCTCTACTGCTCTGGTTGGCTACTGCAAATCCACCTCCTTCTGCCTCCTCCTCCCTCATCTGGGCGTAAAGATCAGACCAGTCACGAGGAGCCCAGAGCATCTGCATCTCCAGCGTCATCTGGCCCTGGAAGGAAGTGAATCTTTGCTCTTCAGTTCTCTCCTCCCTTTCTTCGAGAGGATGTCGAGTGCTCATATCGTCTAAAAAATGTTTAATCTGCCCTCTGGTTGAATTCTTTTACCATTTAGCTCAAGATGCATGAATTTCCTAAATCTTGTCATGGAGTCATGAATGAGCAGAGGGGCCCCAGAGACACTGGCCCCAACATCTCCCTTTACGGAAGAAGATCCTGAAACATAGGCAAAAGCACAGAGATAGAGCCTTCATCATTGGTAAGGAAAGGGGTGTGGACATACGGTGAGTGGAAGAAAGAAAAAGCAGACCGCTGTAGTGATGGTGGGTAGCCCAGAGGACAGCGTCTAGCTTCTCTGACTTTTACTCAGTTACCAAATCAGATCTTGGGCAGTGCTTCTTGGCCTCTTGATTAAAGAGTGGGAAGCACGTGATGCAGTTGATGACCACATGAGGCGATGTGATGAGCCACTGCTTAGTAAGAATTAAGATGAGGACACAGTTCATCCTCTGAAGCAGGCATCCCGCGGGTAGTGGATGCTTGTTCTTTCCTNCTTAGTAAGAATTAAGATGAGGACACAGTTCATCCTCTGAAGCAGGCATCCCGCGGGTAGTGAAAGACATGATGACACATGTGTTTATTCAATCGGCCATCATAAATATTTCAGTCTCTTAAAGGCCATCAGATACATACTGGCTTTTAGGGCGCCTGGGTGGCTCAGTGGGTTAATGCCTCTGTTTCGGCTCAGGTCATGATCTCAGGGTCCTGGGATCGAGGCCCGCATCGGGCTCCCTGCTTGGCGGGGAGCCTGCTTCCCCCCCCCCCTCTCTGCCTGCCTCTCTGCCTCCTTGTGATCTCTCTCCCTCTGTGAAATAAATAAATAAAATCTTAAAAAAATATATATTTCTTTTAAAGCACCACATTTAGTTTTGGGCATGTGTCCTATCTGCGTGCCACTTTAATGTTTCATAGGCAAATTTATATCATGCAACAAAGTTAAATACACTGTGAATAATGCATGTGCCAGGAAGTTCATTCAGCTTCACATCTGGCACAAATTTTTCGCAGTTCTAATTTTCCCTACTTGACAAGAAAACCATGAGACTGCAGCAGGGTCTCTGAGGGCACTTTCCTCCCCTTAGAGCAAGGATTCGTGAGCGTGGGGCCACCTCTTGTCTGGGCGGGCCTGCCCTTTATCATATTTACAGGTCTCTAACTTGTATTAAAAAACAAAACAATTTTTTTAAAAGGTTCCTATTTGTGTACTGAAGAGAACAGAATGGGTGGCTGAGGTGATCCTGGGAAAATACCACAAACCTGAACGCTGGGCCACTGGAACCACTTTCCCACTCTCGGCCTAACTGTCAGTGGTTTTCGTAGGTTTCTGCCCGACTCTGTCTACAAACGAGATGATGACAGCCATAAACCCGCTTCCTACTCTTGCTGTTGGCTGGGCCGGTGGGATGGTCTAGAGGTGAATCTTGGCTCCGGGAAACAGAGAGGTTTATGCACAGGGGAGAGGTAACACTGCAGCTCTGTGTCTTTACTGCTGGCACAGAGATACAGGGCTGAGTCCCCCAAGCCTGCTGAGCGGATGTTGAGAGAACAGAAGGAAGTGTTGAGCCGGCTGGAGTGGAAGTTCTCAGAGGTGTCTGCTTCTTTGTTAAGGCTTGTATCATAGTAGTAGAGCAGCAGCTTTGGGCCTTGGCTCTGTTTCTGTTGGTACCAATACATGCCGTCATGATTCATATCCTGAGAACAGCTCAGATTCACTGGTTTCCCCACCCTCGTAACCTGGTATCTTGGGCTCTGGATGACCACGGCACCTATGGGACCTGCAGAGAGAGAAGGAAAATGCAGAGACAGAGTCAAGAAAGAGACCGCTATTGCTGCCATATAAGAAAGGGACAAAACTGAGGACAAGATAGCTTTAGTCAAAAGACTTCTTTTCTGACCAGGACTCACCTGCTCCAAGGAGACAAAAGGCCACACATTGGAGCAGCCCCGGAGCCATGGCAGGACCGCAACAGGAATGGAGAGGCCGTCTGCTCCAGACTCTGATCTCTGGGTAGACAGAAGGGGGTGCAGAGTCCCTGGTCCCTGACAGGTAGATCTGCCCGCGATGACCGTCTGCTGTTGGCTTCACCGAGGCAAGGGTCACTCCTTGTTTCGATCTGACGTACAGCTTCCGGCTTGGCAGCAGAACCCGGGCTTGGCTGGATCACGTGTGGGGCAGAGGCGCTGTTGCCTCATGTTGCTTCTCTCCCTATATCTGCCCCACGCTCATCTGGGCCGCTCACTCCTCATTCTTTCCACCCTGTAAGGCAGGTCAGAGGTTCCTCAACACAGGAAGAACTTTGGCTCTATCATTATAAACCTGTTGAGAGAATGTCTTTGGGTCTTGCTGCTGACATCACAGATGGATGACTGATGGCTGCAAACTATCCCCACCTTCGTACAGAAGTCAAGCTCTGCAATTCCCCTATTTAAAGCTCAACTTCACAGAGCATCGAGGACATTTTCTACCACTCTCTGCTATCAGTGACACCATCATGCCTCCTTGTGGCCAAAAGAAAAGTGTCTAGAAGCATCTCTCCTACGGTCCTTATATTTTCAACTCAGACTCTGAACTCAGGGTGTTCACTAGGCTCCGCCTGCGTTTCCCCTGGTGGGCCCCACGTGCCCGCCTGCAGGTGGCGAGGTAGATGGCCAAGGTGCTCAGCCCACTGTTTCCCATCTCCTAGGGATCAGATCTCCCATTGCTCAATTCATAATGTCTTGAAAACTGTTGCTTCATATATTAATTATGTTTGTTTCAGCTGTTTCAAGCAGGAGGTTAAATCGACTCATGTTAATCTATCTCGGGTGGAAGCAGATGTCCACTCCCAGGGCCGTGATGAATTTCTTCTGGTTGGGTCCCCAAGAGTTTCAACAGTTATAGACCTTTCTGTCAGGTTCTGAGCATATGGTTTCCATTTCACACAGGAAGGGTAATATTTTGTTCCACAAATGTAAGACACAGGCTAGAATTTCAATTTCTCTCTGTTCACTTTTCCCTTTTATCTAGCACTTAAAGGCCTGACCAAACACTCAGTTTTCTAACCGAATTTCAGGGTCTTTGTGTTGTAATAACTTTTAGTCTATAAAGCCTGTGACCATTTGGAGGCTCCAGGATGAATGCAGATGTCATTATAGGTCTTGTGTCACCTCTATCATATGGGCACTAAAAAGCCAGCCTCAACTGTGAGGCCTAGATTTAGTCTGAAACCTGGTAGGTCCCCAGAGCATTGGCTCTTCCTTGCTCTGCCTATAAATTCTCTTTTTTCTTCTAACTGGTGAATTTCTTTTTCTTTTCAGATTACCTACATATTGTGTAGGAGGTGTGGGGTATTTCAAATTTAAAAAGAAAAATGGACAAAGACAAGGGTAATTATCTTCTTCCTGTTCTTCTCTGTAGCTTCAGCCTAAATAATCAGAGGTATGTTTTATAACTTCCTCCTTCCTTTGCACAAATATATGCAAGTGTATATAAACTTAAATAAGGACTTTTATTGATTTAATTTTCTTTTTTTTAAAGATTTATTTCTTTATTTGAGAGAAAGTGAGCGCATGAGTTAGAGGGAGAGAGAGAATTCCAAGCAGATTCCCCACTGCATGGGGAACCCCACATGGTGGCTTGATCTCAAGATCCTGAGACCATGACCTGAGCCAAAGTCAAGAGTTGGATGCTAAACCGACTAAGCCACCCAGGAGCCCCTACTGATTTTATTTTTCTTGAATAACTTCATATACTATACAAATTACGTTCCCCTTAACAGTTTATCTTGATCATCTCTACAAAACAAACAAACAAACAAACAAACAAGCATATTTGGCTTTCTTTTAGCTTTTTCATGCCTGTGAAATGAAGCACAATACACATTCATGAGATCAGATCATACATCCTAGGAACATACTGTTTTTTCTTTTTGGTGCTCTTGTAGCCATCAAAAGTTTAACTATGATTGGGGGCACCTGGGTATCCCAGTGGGTTAAGCATCTGACTTTTGATCCCAGCTCAGGTCTTTCGATCTCAGTGTAGTGAGTTCAAGCCTTGCATTGAACTCACCCAGCCTGGAGTGTACTTAAAAAACAAACAAACAAAAACCTTAGCTATGATTGATGGCTGAATCTAACAAGCAATAAAAAACACCTCCTATAAGAGGCCTCCTATGTTGACATAGCCTTAAGGACCTCAAGACACAGTCTATGATTGTAATGCTGCTTGGTGAGTGTCAGGAAAGTTTTAGATTCTCTGCCACTCAAAGAGGCAGAGAGTAGACACCATTCCTTGTCCCTTGCACCCAGGTATGAAAAGTATTAATACAGTAGAAGGAGAAGAAGAAAAGTCAAGAATAAAGTATTATAGTTCTTAATGGGTTTGAAGAGTCGCTGCAGGGTAGTTCTAGGGATGGAAGGAGAGGAGGTTGTGGGCGAGAATAGGATGCGAGACAGTGATTTCGGAGGTGGTTCAAGGTATTTGTGATCTGAATCTCAGAGTTTCTGCCTTCAGCTCAGGTCATAATCTCAGGGTCCTGGGAGTCAGCACCATGTTGGGCTCCCTGCTCAATGGGGAATCTCTTTCTTTCTCTCCCTCTCCCCACCCTACAAATGTGTGCATGCATGTGCTCTCTCTCATAAAAAAACAAACAACAAATAATCTCTGGGAGTGTCAACTGGTACAGCCATTCTGGAAAATAATTTGGTGGTGTCTTTCAAAGGTAAGAACACACTCACCAGGTAACCCAGCAATCTCGCTCCTGGGCATACATGTATCCCAGAGAGATGAGAACTTATGTCCACCCAGAACCTGAGTACACATGTCTATATATAGAAGCTTTATTTGTCATAGTAGAAAACTAGAAACAACCAAAATGTCTGCCGGAGGTGAATGGCTAAATAAAGTCTGGTACATCCATGCAGTGGAACACAACTCAGCAATAAAAGAAATGAACTATGGATAAATGCAGCAACTTAGTTGAATCTCAAGGGCAATATGCTAAGGAGAAAAAGCCCATCTCAATAGGTCACCTCCTGTAAGATTCCATTCACAAAACAGTCTCAAAATTACAGACGCAGCATATCCATAATATTGTATACATACAGAGAATAGATCGGCGGTTCCCAGGGGTTAGGGGTGGTGTGTGTGTGTGTGTGTGTGTGTGTGTGTGTGTGTGTGTGTGTGACATTATAAAGGGAGATTTTGTGGTGTTTCAACAGCTCTGCATCTTGACTGTGGTGGCAGTTGTGTGAACATAAACGTGTGACAGAAATGAAGTAAAACTGCTTCCACACTCATGGCCAATGTCAACTTCATGGCCTTGATATCTTGAGTATGATTATGTAAGATGTGACCATGGGTGGAAACTGGATGATGGGTGACTGGACTCCTTTGTTCTCCTGTGCAACTTCCTGTGAACCTACAGTGGTTTTTGAATGAAAAGCTATAAAAAATTGAGAGTGTGGAAAATAACTGTGCTACAATTAAGGAAGACTGTTAGGGAAAACTGGGAACGAGGAGGGTTGGAAGAAATGGGAGGGGCTGGGCGGGTCTGGGAGACAACAATGCCCGGGTAACTATTCCGATGAAGGTGAAGGTCGGAGGGAGCATTGACCACTAACTTAAGAGAACCCAGGCTGTGTGAGGCTATGTGACAACACGGTTTTGAGTTTATTGAATCACTTGAAAGCCCAGTGGGTGACATTCACCCTCAGTCTTGGACTCAGTCACCTTCTGTGAGAATTTATGAGCAACGCCAGAAACCAGCCCCCTATTTTCTTCCTACCAAGAGTTTTCTACTGCGATACTTGAGAAATATCTGTTCTTGCTCTCCCCAGAGACACGGAGAACACCAGACCCATGTCCTTGTGCTGACAGGGGAGACGCTTCGAAGGACTTCTGAGGACAGCTGCGAGCTGGAGAGAGAAGAGGAAGCCTGAGGGTTTCTGCACAGGGAGGGGGTGACTCTGCAGCTCTGTGTCTACACTGCTGGCACACAGGTATGTGGCTGAGTCTTTGGGTTCTATGGGCTTGATCTTCAGGATGGAGTGATTTGTTAAGCATCTCTGCTGAGAACCATTCCTTGGGCATCCCCGAGTCATCTATAAGAGCTTGATTGTTGAAGTAGATTAGCTGCTTCAGTCCCTGTGCTGAGGTCTGACTGTACCAGAAAAGGGATTGATGACCAGAAATAGGCTTGCATCTTAGGGTTACTTCTTGTCCCAGCTTTGTCACCTTGTGCCTGGGTGTCTGGATGACTCCAGTGTCTGTGAACTCTGTGGAAGGAAACAGAATGGGAGGACAGAATAAAGAACATTAATGGGATTATAATTGGAAATCTCTAAAAATGCTGATTGTTTACTTCTGCGGACTCACCTCTTCCCAGGAGACAAAGGGCCACACAGCAGAGGAGCCTGGTGGCCATGGCAGGGTGGCCAGGAGGAAGCTTCACCTGAACGAGGACCTTGTGCGCATGAACAGAGGGGCGGGGCATCCTAGTCGCTCTCAGTTCCACAAGGTGAAGGGTGGCCCACCAGTGACACCGCTGTCTGTCACTGCTCATGGAACCTCCTCCCAAAAGCGAGCATTAATTCTCTACAGAAGATTGACTGGACTAGATCGTAACTCCAGGATGTGGTTGCCTCATTCAAAGCACCTTCCTCAATTGTGCCTGGCACAGCCATGAGCCTCCGGTGCTCTGCCCTCCCGATGTATCACATACCCAGTGCCTGCTGCACATTTCCACGTAGGCGTGCCACCAGCACCACAAATTCTCACATCAATAAATTACTTTTTAAATCCCAAGACTTTCATTACCCCTCTCATGGGCAGTCTCTATCTCCCAGACACAAAGTCAAAATAATTCCTTGCTTAATTAGGGCTTTGTCTCAGATTCCTTTTGACTTGGCCACCGCACTCTTTGGGAAGGGACCTACCTGGAAGCCCTGGGAAGAGACAGGCCTGTGAAGACGTTATTCCCAGTGAAGGCTGGAGACCGACGCCCTTGTGCTGTGTGATTCTTCCGAGCCCACAGCACAACGCTTCCTGTAGCTGCATTTTTCTATACGTAGGGAATTTTACTCCTCTGTGGTGAAGCTCAAAATGGCCTTAATCCTTCAGGCACGGGTCCGGATTGTGTATGATAAATGAGAGCTTTAGCTCTCCTTGAAGATCCACAGTAAAGTACTCCCCACTTAATCCTAATCTTCTCATGCCTAGCAAACCTCTGAAAATTTCTGCAATGATTAACACCTGACTTTCTCCCTCTACTAAGGTAACTAATAACCATGAACTCTTGCAAGTGGTGGGGATGGGAATCTGGAAAATGGCCTGGTTCCCGGGGTTTGGAGAGTAATAAGATTTTTGTCCATAGCGAAGATGGAGCACATTAGCTCCAGGTTTCTGCCGTTGGCGCAGAGCTACACTCCTCCAACTTCCCTAACTGCGAGTCTGTCAAGATGGGAGAGAAAGGTATGATTAGCCACGTGGAAGTTATGATAGTAACACTTTCTTTTTTCTTTTCTTTTCTTTTTTTTTTAAGATTTTATTTATTGGAGAGAGAGCGACAGAGAGCATGAGCAGGGAGGAGAGGGAGAAGCAGGCTCCCCGCTGAGCAGGGAGCCCAATGCGGGACTCGATCCCAGGACCCTGGGATCATGATCTGAGCGGAAGGCAGACGCTCAACCGACTGAGCCACCCAGGCGCCAGATAGTAACACTCTCCTAGCAGTAGAGAATCAGCAGTGCTTACTCCCCGGTCCTGTGTTTATCTGCCTCAAGGTAGCATCCCACAACCCGTGGGTGAAGAAGGCAGAGCGGAATACAGAGCTTAGGAGAGGCAATGCTAACACAGGTTCGTAGAAAGCACCCTGAAACCAGGGCATAGGATTCCAGCAGGGGTTTTCTTACCCCATCCAGCATCTGTCTCCTCCAGGATACACAAGATCATAAAACAGAGATGCTCCCAACGTGTAACGAGTTCAGAAGGTAAGTGGGCTAACTCCTTCCTCCGTACTCTGATCTTCAGGGAAGAGAGATGTCAGACTTAAAGTCACTCTAGGCCCTGCCGATGGTAATGCATTTACGGACTTCTGAAGGTTCAGAGCTGCTCTGACTTAGAAGGCAGTCTGGCTCAGGGCCCCCCGCCCTAACCCCCTGCCCAACCCCATCCCCCGCAATAGGATGGGACCAGGTTGGGATTCCAACAGCTCCTCTGATGTTCCTGGCTCGGTAGCTATTCTGTTTCTATCGGGACACATAGTTTTATCCAAGCAGCCCTGGCCACCAAAATCCTGTGCTTGCTCAGAGGGGCCCACAGAGCAGAGACAGACGGCCTTGGGGGCTCATTTCCTAAATCTTCTCAGCCACTTAGTAGAAAGTTGGCTCCGTGATCTATATTAGAGAAGAGCAAGATACTCTTTTCTTTCAAGGCACTTCTACTGGGAAGGGGCTTCCGCTATCACGTCGTCACAGAAACATGCCCCACACCGCCCTCCTGTCCTCTTCGTTCCATAGATCTCTGGTCATGGTCTCTGCAGTGCATCTTGGACCCACCTAAACACACACCTCCGTGTGTTCACGGGACTCGGGCTGGGGGTTGGAGGGGATGGGATTCGTGTGTGGTTGTTCGCTTCTCCACGTGTCTGCACACACGAAAACTATTTCAGTTCGGACTGATGGTGCTACTGTGTTATGTGTATGGGGCCCTTCTGCCGGGCAACCATTCTAGGCTTGCCTGCAGCTCCCTGCTCCCTCTTGGTCTTAACCCATGTGCACAAGAATGGGAGCCTTTGGGGGCTTCTCTTCCCCCTCCAACACTTGCCCTGTCTGGAGATCAGGGTCATGATTCAGCCCCCAGCCCGAGCCTCTCACTAAGGCCACTGCCGGGGGCTCTCCCAGCTCCTCCCCAGCCACAGAGTGGTAGTGGAACCACAGGGTCTCCTGGTGGCCAGTGGGCCAGGAGCCAGGAAAGGAAACGAGCCTTTTAGGTCAAGACCCAGACTGCCCTATACTGTGTTAATGGGTACAGGCGCAGAGGGGAGCTGCAGATGTTGGTATTTTAGGCGTTCAAAAATGATAACCGCTGTTTCTGAGACTGAAAGCATTTGAGAGAGAGACACTGGGGTCAGAGAAACTGGAATCTACATGGCAGCTTTGGTGCCGGTCGAGGTGGGGCTGCAAGGGGCAGCTCCGTGGGCTTGCTAGCATTGCTCTGAACTGAATGGCCAACCCCTCCGACTTCCCTCCTGCAGAGAGTCCGCCTACTGATTTTACTGTAATTTCAAGGCAGGAGAAGAGAAAGTGTCTTCCTCACAGGAAGACAAATACAAAATGCAAGCTGGAGGGTGTGATCTGAGCCTGTTTGGTTCCTTCCTTTCAAAAGTCACATCAGCTCACTCTGCTCTCCTGCTGCAGAGAAGAGCGAGGGGACGGGAGGTGGCCAGGGACACTGCTCGGAGGCCTGCCCCCAGGAAACAGAGCGGTGAATAATGTTGCATGCAAGCATTTCACTTGTGAGCAAGAGAGGAGCATCTGTGGGGGGATTCCTGCTCCCTCCGGAGGCATCTCCTCCGATGTCATCACTGCTCCTTCGGACACCCCCAGAACCACAGCTGTGCCGTTGAGCAGGGTCTCAGAAGAGATGAAATGATTCAGAATAGTATAGTAATTAACTCCAAGTCCACACTGGCTGAAAAACAGAATTAGCTATTCTCCCTTCCCTCCCCAATCTGTCCTGCCATATTTCCCATGATGACAGAATAGGATCAGTGCCACAATGAAATGACATCATCATCATAATAAATAATAAATAATAAACTACCAGTAATAAGGTGCGAACACCCAGAGATGCCCTGAATCTGAATATGTATTACTTTCATTATAAAATTCTTCGTAAGGGCCCAGGAAAGTCCAATTCCAGTTCTTTTTTTTAATCAACTGACTCTCTTTGCTTAAATATGGAATGTTCCAGGCCTTGAATCATATTTAATCCTACTAGAGCTTTCTAGTTCTACAAGAATTTTGCATATGTAATCATTTTATTTCCCTTTGCTTTTACCTAATCCTTTAAGAAAGTTTAGGTTGAATGTCCAAAAGTTGAAAATGCTTTTTAAAATTCATCCTGTTCCTTCTCAAACACAGTGATGTTAGTAATTAACACTGGAACTAAATTTTTAAATTTTATGTTTGCATCCTGATCCAAGTCATTAATGCTTCTAATATAGTCTTGATGTTATCCCTGCGATCCTCCCTAGTGAGAGATGTGACATTAATGACATCTGGGTCTTCTCAGACAAGCACTATTACCACAAATATTGCATATCTTCGATTTCCTCTGCCGAGAATTCGGCATACAACAAGGTATTCACATTGTTTTGCCTGCTTCCCCTACAATATGCCCCATTTTTCCTAAGCTGTTCATAAGATTCATAATTTTATAAATACATTTATATATTGTATCTGTAATAGGCATGCTCTTTTAAGGCACAGGCTATAGCTGACACTCAGAATAATTTGAGTATTTTTAGTGGATCTTTCTAGGCATCCCCCTGTCAAAACTGTCCAGATCGTATGTAGCCATTCTTACAGGTATGGTTCTGAAGGCCACTCTCATCTTTTGGGGACTCATTCCAGAGGAATCCCTCATTCCTCTGGAATGAGTCCTCTGAGATACTGCATGGTTTCCTTTATTAGGCTTCGTGGGACCCAGTTATCTGATCTGTGTTTGTATAAGAAAACGTCTCTCTTCTCCAATAACTCCTTTGAGAGTCACTGAGCCCAATGCTTTTCCTCTTCCCTTTAAATCTGTCTTTCCTGGCCCTCAGGATCCCTATTTCCTTCCACGTGAGAATATGAAGTCTCCTAAGATTTTAGCATTCTCCCAAGGAAATCTCCTTCTTCTTCCAACTGAGTAAATCTGTATTTTCAATTTTGTTTGCAGTAGTTTCTAAATGGTTAAAAAGAACCTGGCCCCAATTTCTGGTGTTTGAATCCCATTTCCATCATTTCTTAGGTATATGACTTTTGGAAAATTACATACATTTCTTCTTCAATTTCCTTGTCTGTAAAATGGAGTACTAATTGAATGTTTTCAGCTCTTAGCAGGATGCTGAAATATAGTAAGAACCATATAAGAACTTTCTACTACAAATAATTTTCCTTTGTTCCTTTCCTGATGGCAAAGAGGAAGGACAGCATATAATGTTTCATCCATGCTCTTAACCCATGAAACTCACTGTGACATTTTGTTCCAGCCACAAAAGCTCTTTTATTTGTCCTCTAATCTTGTGTAATAATTATGTTGATTGATTTTGGGTCTTTGCGTGTGCATGATCTAACTTATTTTTCCTTGAAAGTCCTCCTAATTACTTTTTCTTCAAGAGAGGAGGTCTGGCCAGTTTATGCTTGTTATCACATACAATAAGTTATTTCTGTCTGGGAGTTCACCAATTACTGATAGTTCACACTTTCTGACTTTCAAGAAGAGTCTTAGAAATATAAATTCTCCCATGACAAGCCATGTAATGAGACTTTTTCAATAGGTATGTTCTCGCTGTCTGAAAGACTCGGTATTAGATTTGACCTTGTATTTTTAATCTCTTAACAGTAAATGGGAAGGTTGACATCAACCAGGGTTTCAAAAAGTATCCAGACAAGAGGATCTGCCATTTTATTAGCTCTCTGTATAATAGAGAGCTCACGCCTACAGTTGTGTTATTCAAACTACATATTCTGCACTTTAATGGAAGAGTAGGGATGGGAAGAGACCTATTCCTAAACCCAAATAAATCTGTTGGATGTTGAAGATACATAATTCAAATAATCTAGATGGAAGATTAAAAGGACATGTCCTTTCTACACATGAAGCCAAGTTGATCTCTGTATTACATTTTTTGGAAAGGACTGTTGTTGAATTTGTAATTATGTGTCCATAAATTACCAAGGACAGGTGGTGAATTAGTCTCAGTAAAAGCCAATGACCGCACTTGGGTATGACTCAGAGACACTTAACAGTTCATAAGATTTGATACACAAACAAGAACTGCAGAGACCATGGTCTGTTCAACTCCCAATGAGATATAGCTCTGGTCACTGACATTGAACACATTGCAACATTTGGACACTTAGTTTTAGAATATTTAAATAGAGACAAATTATGAAAAATAAAGGTAAGCTCCTCTTTACCACCCCCTTTGGTTCTTTCTTTCCCTCCATGATATATAAGCATTAGTTTCGGGTCAGCGAATCTATCTCCTGCTTTTGCTTTTACACTTTTGTTTGCATATGGGTTTTACCCACAACCACAGTCAAAATACATGGCTATATGTGTTGAAAGATTTCATGTACTTTCCACGGATTGATTTATCTCTAAAAAAATACCACGAGGCACTTATAATGATTATTCCTGCCTTAAAGATGAGAAACTTGAAAAGAGGAGAAATGAAGTAATTGTGCCCACAGTGACATATTTAATAAAAGTATAAATTGTCTATGTGATGATTACATCGCCAAGACTGATGACAGAATTCATGGTGGGGAGAAGTGAAGGGGAAGGAAAAAATAAGTGCCACACTGAAGTGTCATATTCTGACATCATATGTGTCAAGGACAGGTTTTAGAACAGGCAAGGAAGAGGGTCTGGGAGCAGAAGAGAAGAGCCAGAAGGATGAAGAACACACCAAACTCAGACATGGAAGCAGGTTCTGCCTCAGTGTAAACAGAACAGAAACTGAATCTGACTTTTCACTGTTTCCATCTTGAAAATCAGGACTCTGGAAGGGCAAAAAGTGGGATAATTATAATAATTTGGGTGTATGGCCGAACTCATTGAACCTGAATCTCCGTGGGCAGTCAGAATTCAGACATCTCTGCACCACTTGCCAGAGATGCTTCAGTAAGGGCTGAGGAGGGATCAGTACCTAAAATAAGACTGTAGGAGAGAGTAATTATGACCATCAGAATGGATTGCAGGATGGGATAAAAGTGTCTAGCATACTCCAGAAGAAAAACATGGGTTCAGGACATAGGATCAGGAAGAAAGAGGGCCAAGTAAGTGTGTATAGGTCTGCACACTTGTAGATATTCAGTGTGGGGCCCGTATGTATTGTCCTTGAGCAGGTAGCTGAAGAGGCCCCGTCAGAACTGAGTCTCACACAGCCCTCGGCCGGCACCAGCCTGCGCTCTCCTCAGGCCTGACAGAGACTGGTAAACCCCAAGATTCCAGGAGTGGTAGCTTGTAGCTCATGACCTCAACTGTCCGCTTTACCCGTATCTGAGATGCTCTTTGAACGTAACGAAAAGGCCCCACCTAAACGTTACGTTACATTCATATTAGAAAGGGATGTCCACAATCACAGTGAAGAGGCTTCTGTTACAATCAGGAAAACTTGTGGTGGGTGGGGAATTCCGTTAACACCTAGTGTTAGAAGACAACGAAGGGGACTCAGGAGCTCTGAAGACAGCGGTTATCAGGAGCGCCTACCATACAGATGGAGATGGCGAATGCAGGCAGGCAGGAAACCTACAGGATGGGTCGTTCAAGTGCGTCTGACGCATGGTGAGCTCTGAGCTCACAGCTCGAGAGGAATCCCTGCAACCCATTTCCTAAGTTATTTCCTACGTAAGATTTTCTGTGTTGATACCTTATCATTTTCTGTACTTGTCAGGCCCCCAAACCCACTCATTTCCGTTGGTGAAGGAGCAGGAAAGACCTTAACTCAGGACAGCTGGGAGCTGGAGGCAGAAGGAAGGGGAAGCCTGGGGGTTTCTGCACAGGGAGGGGGTGACTCCGCAGCTCTGTGTCTACACTGCTGGCACATAGGTATGTGGCCAAGTCCCCGGGTTCTGTGGGCTTGATCCTCAGGATGGAGAGTGATTTGCTAGGCATCTCTGCTGAGAGCCGTTCCTTGGGCATCCCCGAGTCGTCTATAGGAGCTTGATTGTTGAAGTAGATTAGCTGCTTCAGTCCCTGCGCCAAAGTCTGACTGTACCAGTAAAGGACTTCATGACCAGATACAGGCTTGCATCTTAGGGTTACTTCTTGTCCCATCTTTGTCACCTTGTGCCTGGGTGTCTGGATGACTCCAGCATCTATAAACTCTGTGGAAGGAAAGAGAATGTGGGGACAGAATAAGAAAAAATATTAGAATAAGAAAAAAATGCTGGAGTCACAACAGGGAAACCCAGAGTGAGAAAGGTACATATTCTGGGGACTCACCTATCCATAGGAGACAAAGGACCCCTAAGAGACAGAGGGCCGGGATGCCCATCACAGGATGAAGGCAGGTGTGGAACAGCCCAGACCAGGGCCCTTGTGAGCATGAGCAGAGTTGTGAGTTCAGGGACAATCTATTTGCAGGAGATGTGTCTGTCAGTGACCTCACTAAATAAGCCACCACCCCCAACTCGGGAGCTCCCTACAGAGGAGGCTGCATCTCTGAAAGATGAATCAGGCACAACTGAACCCAATTAGTTGCCCTGAGATACAAATTTACACAACCAGAGCCAACCAACTATCCCATTTGAACCTAGATTCCCAAGTATTTACAGATAACTTCATTGTCTCCCTGCAAGCCAGTTTCTCTACAAGCTTCCATACTCCCCTCACTGGTGGCTAAAGGCTGCCTGTCCTCTACACATGGTCAAAACCGTCCATCGGTTGGTTAGGAGTTAGGCTCTGAGCTCTCCAGGAGAAACAATACCAACAGCACTGTTAGGGCTCCAGGGGCTGAACTGATGCTCTGGAACTGATGGAATTTGAAAGCGCTGACTTGCAGTGAAAAACCTCTCTGAGTTTATTTATCTCTGAGCTCTCTTAAATTCTCAAAGCCCATAGGATAGAATCTCCCACACTTCTCTATGCCCACCACGAAATAAGTGGGGGATTTGCTTGTTTTTGAAGACTTGCCAATAAAGTGCTCTAGAGTTGATTTAATTAATTTAGTTGATTTAAATAATTTAAATATTATTCTTACCCCTAGAAAAGCTCATTGTTTTTAAATCAATAACACTGAGCCTTTCCCTCTAAAAGGGGTCTGATGCCAGAAATGCACTTCCGCTCATGGTAGAGGTTATGGAGAGCAGAGAGAAACCCCTTTTTTTGGGGTGGTCAGTTAAGTTTTTAATCAAGAAGAAGGACTAGCTCAAGTCCATATTTCGTGGTTAGCATAGAGACGTATGGCTGAGTCCTCTGAGTCTGAGGACCACATGCTAATTTTATTATTTTTAAATTTTTAATAGACTTTATTTATTTATTTATTTATTTTATTTAAGAGAGAGCACATAAGAGAGAGAGAGAGAGAGAGAGAGAGAGAGAGAGAGAGAGAGAGAGAAAGCATGAGCAGGGAGGAGCAGAGGGAGAGGGAGAAGCAGACTCCCTAATGAGCAGGGAGCCAGACATAGGGCTCGATCCCAGGACCCTGGGATCATGACCTGAGCTGAAGGCAGATGCTTAACCCACTGAGCCACCCAGGTGCCCCGACACATGCTATTTTTAAAGATATTTTTCAGACTGGATTATGTTACCTGAGGTACCTATTTCCCTTTTGGGGTTTATTGGTTTCTAGTGGATCCAGAGTGTAATTCTCTGGTCATTATTCTCTTTCCCAAAAGATCATTGTTCTTTCCTCGTTACCATGTACCTGGGTGAGGTGAAGAGGGTGATGGCTCCCCAAAGATGTCCATGTCTCATCCCTGGAACTGTAGGTGTGTTACATTACGTAACCAGGGGGAATGAAAGTTCTGAATGGAATTAAGGCTGCTGATCAGCAGACCTTAATACAGGGAGCGTATCCTGAAATTTTCACGTGGGCCCAATATAATCCAAAGGGCCCTCACATATGGAAGAAGGGGGAAGGGGAGTCAGAGTCAGAGTGATAGATCCTGGGAACAGACTCGACCGGTCATCGCAGGCGTGGACGACGGAAGGGGTCTCCGAGCCAAGCAATGACGGTGGCCTAGAGGCTGAAAAAGGCAAGAAAACTGTGTCCTTGGAGCTTCTAGAACCCTGCTAACACCTTGACTTTAACCCAAGTAGATCCATTTTGGACTTCTGACTTTCAAAACTGCAAGGTAACGAATCTGTATTCCTTTAAGCCACAAAACATGTGGTGATTTGTTAGAGCAGCAATAGGCACTGAGTAAATAAATCACAGTATCTATGGGACTCGGGCAGAAGAGGCAGTAGCTGCGTGTAGGATAGGGCTGTGGGGGGAGAAGGAATCACATAGAAAGAACTTGAAATCAGGCCGAAGGGAGTCCGGGCAAAAGCTTCTTATCTGTCTCTCTTTCTTTTCTTCTTCTTTTTAAAAAATATTTTATTTATTTATTTATTTGAGAGAAAGAGAGAGAGAGAGAGAGAGAGAGAACAGAAGTGGGGAAGAGTAGAGGGAGAAGTAGAGGCAGACCCCCTGCCGAGCAGGGAGCCCGATGCGGGGCTCGATCTCAGGACCCTGGGATCATGATCTGAGCTGAAGGCCAACGCTCAACAGACTGAGCCACCCAGGTGCCCCCAAACCTTCTTATCTCTCACCCCAGACATCATCTGCTTCTGGGGCCACATGGGAGTCTGGTGCAAATGGCCAGGTCAAAAGTAGATTGTGGCATCTTCCTGGTGAGAACAGAAGACCTTGGGGAGAAATTCTGTTGTTCTGGTCCACTCCAGTCCCTGCTTGGAAAGTAGATTTGTGGGTGGTGTCCCTGTGATTGCCAGCTCCCTGGGGCCAGGGTCCCTCTGATGGGGTCCAAGGTAGCATCTGCATGTCTCACTGCTCTACCCTCTGCGGAACCATAGAGCAGGTGGGCTGGCCGGGGCTGGTTTGGGTCAGGCTTGCTAAGATTTCTCTGACACTCAGCTTTCCCCCAGCCCAGAACATGCAAGCCTCACCAGCCCCAGCTCCGTGAGCTCCCACACCGCCAGCAAACCCACGAACATACCTGCCATTCAGAATCTGGTCCAGAGCAAAAGCGTTTCCACAAAATAGAGGTGAAGTCTTGGTCTTTAATTCCTTCATTCTCAGCCAGCATTCAAGGCATCTGCAGCTCCCTGAATCTAAATCCACCCCCATGGTTTAACCCTTAAACCCTTTGCATCCAAGGAGCTTGTTCAGCCCCTCTGGACGCTGAGGACAGCGAGGCCACAGTGCCTCCTAGTGGCCAGTGGGAACAAACAGCACTAATACGCTCTCTTGTCAGGACAGACCCGGAGCTGTGCTTGTTTCATTGAGTACAATGGGTGCGGGTGTATGATTTGTTAATATTAGAGGGTCAACAGCTAATATTGTCTTATTGTGGCCTAAGATGGAACCGAGAGTTAGACATTGGAACCAGACAAGTGGGCTTGATAATGTCCTTTTTGATATTGGTAAATAATGGGGTTCAGATGGGAAACCCAATGGGTTGGCTAACACGATATTGAGTCAAAACTTAACTCGTTTTCTCCCTCCTCCAAACTGCAGGCAACCTTGTATGAAAAAGAAAGTTAGCGAATCTTAGCGCATGTTGAGAAAACACCAAGGAATAGATCTCTTCTCTAGGTATCGGGAAGAAGGCGCAAAGATGAAGAGAGACTAGAGAAAGATGAAGAAATTAAATGAGATCATTTATTTCCCTTCCCATAGAGAAGAATTGATAAGGAATAGGAAGATTAGAACAGGAGTATTACTGGGCCGCCGGGGTGGCTCAGTTTGTTAATTAAGCATCTGCGTTCAGCTCAGGTCATGATCCTTGGGTTCTCGGATCAAGCCCTGTGTCTCCCTCTCCTTCTGCCCATCCCCTCTGCTTGTTCTCTCTCTCTCTCTCTCTCTCTCACACACACACACACACACAAGTAAATAAATAAAATCTTACAAAAAAAAAAAAGAGCAAGAGTATTACTTTAGGAAAGTCTCCCCAAATGGGGAATGAAAAATAAAATGATGTCGCAGGAGACTGGGTTTAAGTGGGGAAGATCCAGCCACTTGTTAGTTATTCTCCCAATTCCAACCCTTCCTCCTTAGATGTACTCATGAAAAACCAACTCAAATGTGTCATGACAGTGCAGCAATTAAATGAATTCCAAGTCCATTCTGTGCTCTCTGCTTAAGTCTAAATATTCACTTCCTATTCTGTTTCCCATCCTGCCACATGGTCCAATGACAAGCCAGAGGTTATGGGATAAAAGTAAAAAAGAATATAAAAGTATTCCAATAATACTCCAATGATACTCCAATAATAAATGACAAAAAACAAATGTCTCAAGTTGATTATAAATACCCTTTACATTTAAAAAAAGTTCTCTAGTTGAAATTGAAGTTTAAATATGGCATCTCTATGCTTTTTAAGTTATATACAAAGAAATTATAGACTACGAATCTAACTTTAATGAATTTTGATTTAAAATTCCAAAGATAATTCCTTGACCTCAACCCCTAGAATTAGAAATAAGAGCACTCAAATCAATCCTTCTGTTGTTCCCTAAATAGTTGTGTAAAATAACAACATCAGAAACCTCAGTTAATTAATGCCCCCCAAAATATAGGGAGAGACACAAGGCTGGAATCTTGGAGAAGGTGAGCGGCTGGAGAGGACATCTTTGCCTTTGGGGGCATTTGTCTACCCTGACTCAGGGCTCACAAGGCTGACTCACTGGCCAGGGAGACAAAATCAAAGTCCAGAATGTACCAAATGGACATGAATTAACAGATTCAAAGTAAAGATGAGATAGAGATAAATCTGTTCTCTAGGTGATCCAGGCCACCTCAAGCCTTGGATTCTGATTCAGGTAGCCCAAGCTTGTTTATACCCACATACACTTGGCAGAACCAAAATGAAATTCTCTCTGGGGGATGATCCATCCATCCTAGCGAAAACTTATTCCTACAAATCTAGTGTCTGGCACAAAGCCAAAGATAATCAGATTCATAAGGAAAAATACAAACACCATGAAAACACAAACACCATGACTGAGAAAGAGCAGAAAAAGAAAATTGACAAAAATAGCCCACAAAGATGTCAGATGTGAAAATGTTCAGACAGACTCTGAAACAACTGTATTTCCTCTCTATGAAGAGATAAAAGACAATCTTGGATAATGTTATTAGGCTGAGAGTACCTGTAAAATATATCAAATGAACAAAGAAAAAGAGACAAACAAAAAAACAGAGTCTCGAATATAGAGAACAAACTGGCGGTCACCAGAAGGGAGGTGGGTGGGGGGAGGGGGCAAACACGTGACAGGGATGCAGAGCACATTTATCATGATGAGCACTGAGTAATGTGTAGACTCGTTGCATCGCTGTATGGTACACCGGAAACTAAGATAACATGGTATGTTAGTTTACTGGCGATATACACATCAGCAGATTGGAAAAAGAACCAAAAAAGTTCTGGCAGAGATGGTGGATAGTTGCATTCATCAATGACTAAGGCTGTCAGACAAGTAAACTGGATGAAGATATGGGCAGAGCAGTTGAGGAGCTATGCGCCAGATAAATGGACATAAATTATGACTTGCCTCTTGATTGCATAAGGAAGGAAATAAAGCCACAGAAGCTGAGGGGCAGTGACGGTGTTTTCAGGGAAATCTCAGTAAGCTGCTTTCTAAACTGTTCTAACCAATGGTTCAGAATAATGACTCTCTATTATCTTAGAGAATCCAACAGAATTTATGGTGGAGTATACGGATCTCAACACAAAGGGTGTTAATTGGAGAGTTAATCGGAGGGCATAAGTGGATCAGGGGGCAACTGGTTGTTTCAGAAGTTCTTACTAAGGAATATTTGATGCACGAGGGAGCTATTTTGATGTACTGAGGCAGCCAGCTGGAGAAGCCCTCGAAGACTCTGAACTGGCTGGCTCAAGCCCGGGGCGCAGTGCTGAACCGTGTGGGTTACTTTGAAGAGTTAGATCACTCTGGAGAAAGAATTCATTTTGAGCTAAGATTTGGGACCGGATGCCAGGATATCCATTGATGTGTATTCCTTTGAAGTCAGGAAAGGGCTGCATAAAACAGCTGAAATTATCATCACCATCATTAACAACATCAGGAGAACAGAAAAAAAAATGTTCCCCAAGCACATATGGTGTTGAGACTTTGACGCAGAAAACTTCCTATAGCAGAGGAGAAGCTAGAGAGCGGTTGAATCATCTAGGCGGAGTTAAGAACCACTGAGGGAGAGCCTGCTGTTAGCTCCTCTTGAAGAACCACTGTCTGTATTATTAAAGTTTTTTGTACATGTATTGTGATTGCATATTTTATAGGGGACCAGCCACCCCTGGGCCCTGGGTCCTGAGTGTGTGACTAGTCACTTCCAGTGTGGGATCCTTGAATTATCACCAAGAAGTGCTTCTAAACCCTGAGTCATAATTATTTTCAAATATTTTCAGTCCTCATGTTTCAAGAAATAACCTCTGTCTTCCCTTTATATGAATCATACCTTATCTCTGCAAACCCACTTCTAGCCTTCGCATAATGAGGGGATAAGGTAAGGCCTCCTTTTAGAGCTTCTGTGAGCTGAATAGAAAGGCGAATCATGCTTTGTGTGCAGAGAGGAGGTGCCTCTGCGATATTGTGGCTAGGTTAGTTGCTGGCACAGAAATACAAAACCGAGTCCCCAGGTCAGCAGGATAGATCTTGAGAGTAGAGTCTCCTCCTTTGGGCCTCTCTGCAGAAGATCAATTCTGAGGCAACTGTGAATCATCTAATGTGGCCTCATTCTCAAATGGAATCAGAAGCTCCAGGCCCTGTCCGAGGCTGTAGATACCCGCAAAGCGTTCTGTGGACAGAAATAGGATCGTGCCACAAAGCCACAGCCTGTTTTTTTCTATGATCTTATGTATGGGAAACGGAGTGACTCCACCTTCTATGAGTTCTGTGGGGAGACAGAATTTGAAAATGGAAAAAAAAGAAGAAGGAGGAGGAGGAGGAGGAGGAGGGGAAGAGGAATGGAATAATCACTGGAAAGATAAAATGCAGAGAGATCGTAGTGTTCTAAGGACCCACCCATCCCCCCAGAAGACAGAAGGCAACTCAGCAGAGGAGGCTGGTGCCCAGGGCAGGGTCAGGACAGGAATGGGAGGTTGACCAGGTCAGGGTCCTTGTGAACATGAGCAGAGGAGGACGGGCATTCCTTTGTCCCCAGGAAGCAGCTCCTGTCACGACAGGACCATCTCTGCAAATGACCACAGACTTAGAAACCAAGTGTTGTAAACTAAACTGTATCTAGAAGGTTATTTAACGTATCTGGAATCACCCTTCTCTCTGGACGACGCTTTTCTTTCACCAGGCTCTTCATTCTCTTCACTTCCCTAGGCCTCTTCACTCAGAGGAGGAGGAGGAGAAAACAAGCGTTGGTGAGGGTGTAGGGAGATTCTCTCAGTCACATGAGCTTAGACAGGATGGAGGCTGGGGAGGTTGCTACAGCATTATCCTAGACGCGCATGGAACCAAGTGACTCACTCAAAGGTAAAGGGATAAAACGACCCCTGAGTGCAGATTAAGGTGGGAGCTTTTATTTCATCTGAAGGTCAAAGACTAGTTTCCTCCTTGCTTGCCCCAGTCTCCACGGTGCTTTCTGTGTACCAAGGTCTTCATCACTGGACTTCCTATACACCTATTTCATCAATGTAGTATCTTGAATCTTATCTGGGGAAGTTAGAAAACTCTCTATAAACTTTGACCCTGAAAATACCAGGGTGGGTACAATAACAATATATACAAATTAGAACAGACCTTCTGGAATCTTAAAAAAACTTCCAGCTTAACTTACAATTGAGTTCAGGCAGGTGTTCTCCATTTGTATAGGTGTCTGAGTGTTCTGGCTGGCTCCTGCCTCTGGGGTCTATATTCCATGCAGGCTCAGTGATTTACTACAGCTCAGGTTCCATTGCTGAGCAGAAGACACCTGCACCAATGAAGAAAAGTGTCTATTTAATACCTCACATGCCACTGGACACTCACATCTGCAAACCCGCTAGCTGTTGGACGAAGCCATATTTTTCCTTCCTCAACTTCTCAGGCAGAACTAAGCCCCACTTCAAAAGCATCTGCTTCTCCACTCAACCCTTGATGTGCCTTCTGATGGCCAGTGGTTCAGGGTCACTGGGCTGAGGCCCTTCATCTGTGGCTCAGGGAGCCTCATGTAACTTCTACACCATCTCATTTGGAATCATCAATAAATTGAGGATAAAAAAAATCAGGCTATTATTGGACAGAGCTCATGAGACACAGTGCTCCTGAAGGACAATGTTTGGGAGGGACAGTGCTTGTGAGGGACAGTGTTCATGAGGGACAGAGCTCGTGAGGAACAGTGTTCATGAAGAACACTGCTGTGAGGGACAGAGCTTGTGAGGAACAGAGCTCGTGAAGGACAGTGCTCATGAGGGTAAATCCTCCCAGCTCCATCTGATCCCCTCGTGTCCTCCTCATTGAGCAGATGTATGCTGTTCAATGACAACTTGTGACACACTTATTGTCGTCTGTTTTCAGTTAAGTCAACGTCCCACTTTGTGAGTTTTTTACTAACCTTTAGGATGTTGCAGCTCTCTTGACACAGAGAAAATGGCCCCATACATTTGCTGAAAGACCTCTTGGCATTCACTGCTGGTTGAATTTTGTGCTCATCTCAGAGATAGAGAGTTGTTTAGCCTTCAAACTATGAACTGTCTTGTCTTTGGGGACGTCTTTTCAATCTCAGCCTGCCTCCTGTGGGGAAAATGCACCATAGGGCCGCAAGAGGTCTTCTCTTCCACATTCATTTCATGGTAACTATAGAATATCTCAGAGATTAAAAATGAATACAATAAATACCGCCATCACGCTGAAATAATGCCAACGTTCTGGGATCTTAAGCTTTTTCCTTCAACTTTTCACCTATAGGAAAGCTGAAAGAATAGTAAAAGGAACAGAATAATAAATTGTACATCTGTACACCAATTGCTGACATTTTGTAACATTTGCTTCGTCTCTTTGTATACATTTTACCTTTATCTTCTGGAACATTTTATCCTTAATAATTCAGTTTGTCTCTCCTATAAAAAGAGGACATTCTCCTACATAATCACAAATGTCAGCATTCCAAGCAAAACAATAGTATTATCTAAAATATACTTCGCGTTCAGCTTCTTCCAGCTGTCCTAAAAGTGTCCTCTATAGATTTTGACTTTTTCTCTGGGGCGAAATCAAAAGTCATGTGGTTGATCAACTTGGTTGTCAGGTCTCTTTGGTCACTATTGAAATAGGCATCTCGGTCATCAACTTATCTATAATGGTTTTCACGACTTTGATTTTTTGAAGAGCTCGGGCCAGGGGACTGGTTAAATGGACCGCAGTCAGAACGCCTGCACTATTACAAGTTAAATATCTTGGCAAGTGTACACTGTAGATGATGTGTAGATGATGCTTCTAGTACTTTCTCTGCCCTGGATCTGGAAGAAGCAATTTCTGCTTCTATTGAGGAATAATCTTTAGAAATCAAATACTCTGCTCTGGGTTTGCTCATTGGTACTGGAAGCACAACCTATAGGGAAAATAAAACAATCAGTTGGCTTTTGAATTGTTTCCTAGATCCTTCCATAGATAGATTTAGGAACTGTATCATCTTTAAAATCATACGTTCATAATGATATCTTCAATTCAAATCAGAACAGGTTTCCTCTTCATCTTCCCCTGTTTTTATTATTATTATTATTATTCCTCTCTTCTCTTAGTAGGACTCCTTGTTCCCCATAATATCAGTGAATTCACTCATTTGTCTCTTCTATAGTATATTACAAATGTTTCAGAAATACTACATGCACTGAAGACATTACCAGCAACAAATCTCCTGAGGGAACATCATCTTTAATCTCATTGAGCCTCATCACAACTCTCACAGAGCCTCAACACCACTAAAATAAAAAGACAAAGAGAAACTCTGAAAGACAACCAGAAAAAAAGACATTGCTTCCAAAGAAGATTTAAAATGGCCAATAAGTGCATGAAAATATGCTTACCACCAGTAGTCCTTAGGGAAATGCAAATCAAAACCACAGTAAGGTTCTACTTCACACTTAACGAGGATGACTATAGAGGGAGGAGGAGGAGGACGGAGAGGGTGAGGAGGGGAAGGGAGAGGAGGAGGAAGAGAAAAACAAGTGTTGGTGAGGATGTAGGGAAATTGGAACCTTTCTACAATGCAGATGAGAATGTAAAACGGTGCAGCTCCTGAGAAAAAGAGCTTGACAATTCCTCATAAAGTTAAACATAGAACTACCATACAACCCCAGAAATTCCACAAAGAATCAAAAACAGGAACTCAAACAGATACTTGCAGGCCAATGTTCATTGCAGAATTATTCACAAAAGCCAAAAGGGAAACATCCCAAACGTCCATCGACTAATGACTCGATAGACAAATGTGGTCTATCCATACAATGGGATATTATTTGGCCATAACAAGGAATGGAGTTCTGATCCAGGCTACAACATGGATGAACTTTGAAAGTATTATGCTCAGTGAAAAAAAGCCATACACAAAAGGAAGGATATGGTGTTTCCATGGGGCAAATTCATGCAGACAGAAACTAGATTAGACGTTACTAATCTAGACGTTACTGATAGGAGAGGTGAAAATTTTCCAGTCTGGTAAGTTTGAAGTCATAACTTATTTCAGTATACAATACTTCGATTCTAAGTAAGGTTGAGAATCTATCCACATATTTAGTGGTAATTCATGTTTACTTTTATGTGAATTACCTAGATTAAGTACTGCCATTTTTATTGGGTTTTCTTTCTTATTAAGTAATAAGAATTCTTTATTCCTTCTGGATACCATTAGACAAGGTCAACTATGCTACAGAAAACAGAACAGATCCTAAAATCTCAGTGGTTTAACTCTATAGAGTTCTATTTCTCATGACCCCAGAGCGTAATGTGGCATGAACAGTTTTCTTCAGCGGTTGTCCACCAGATTACGATCCAGTGAGCCAGGATGATTCCACATTATAATTTGGCAATCTATAGCTTGCACATTCCGGGTTTATCACAGCATAGGAAAGAGAGTTGAAAGGTGTCTGCACAGAAAACAGTTAACACAGCCTGAGGCTGTTGTGCTCAGAAAGGCTGCTTACAAGATGGGCCATTGGCTGCCATCTGGGGACTTGGCTGGTAAAGATATCTATGCCGATACCAACTTTTCCCAACTAAAAAGGATGGTTCGTTTTGGCTAGACTGCTCGTGAAAACACATAGTTTATGCTGAACACCAGATTTCCTTCTGGGAGACTTCATTTTTAGCATGTGGTGGGCAGTGGGTGCCCATATGAACAGCTCCAATAAAAACTTGGCTATTAAGTCCCTAAGAGGCTTCTGTGACAGAGACACCATACCCATATTGCTGTCTTTCGGTCGCTAGGGGAAATGTGAGCTGTGTGTGACCCCTCCAAGGAGAAGGAGAACATAAGGACATCTCCCTGTGGATTCCTTCAGACTCCGCCTGTGTCTTTTCCCCTTGTGATCTTCCACTGAATAGTTACTGGGTCACTAGTAACTCTTGGCTCTGACTATAGCTAGATGCACCTCCCGTGAATCCTTTCAGTGAATCTCCAAACGTGGGCATGTAGTTGAGGACCCCCAACACAATGCCATAGGATATTTTAAAAGGAGAGGCTTGGAATTGACTTAGATAATTTTTACACACTTCCCCTTGTTCAGAACTTGGTCGTAGGTCTACAAACGAGGCTGGGGATTGCAGAGCAGCCATGGGGATTTGTTAAGCAGGAATGACATCTGTCACACCGTATCTTCATCACTGGTTTGCATCCCTCGTGTCTTTTCCCAGTCTGTGGCTTACCTTTTCATTTTCATGATGTGTTTTGATATGGAAGAGTTTCATGCAATGGAAATTATAGTTTTCTTTGTGGTTTGTGTTCTTCTGTGTCTTCACTTCAAAAAAAAATCCTTCCTCAAATAAATGTCTAAAAATAGTTTTCTTAATTTCTTCTAGTAAAATTCAAGTTTTACTTTTCATAATTAAAAGTAGTCCTGAAATAGATTTTCATATGAGGGATGAAGTAGAGATCCAGAAGCAAGAGGGAGGGGCATATGTTTAGTGAAGAAATAGCCTACAAAAAAAGATTCCAAGGGAGGAAAAGAACGTGGGTCCTACAAGGCAATAACTGAGTGTGTGTGAGTGCGGCTGGGCAGAGAGCTGGGGAGGCCGTGCGGCTGGGCAGAGAGCTGGGGAGGCAGTGCAGGGTGATGGTGGAGGGACAGGGTGTGGGGGGTTGCAAACCTTATAGGACCTTGCAGCATTATTGCCTCATAAAGGAAAGGCAGCCAGGAGCAGAGACCATACAAGTCAAGGTCTATGACTTTTAAGTTGGAGGGTAGAAGAGGCTGGGGAAAAGAATAAAGAAGTCACTGAAACCCAGAGAGAAGAGAGGAATGTGGGGACTTTGAGATTATCAAGGGAATCTTCAGGTATCTCAACTAAAGATGCATTTTCCTTTCTCTGAGTGGAAAGAGAGACCAGCAGAAGAGAGAACTGGTGAGCTAAGGATGTTGGGGTGATGTCCAGTCAAGGTTGAGACTGGTGTAGGGATGGACTTCAACCCCGAGGGTCGTATTGCCCACTGTCCTAAGGCTCCCGTGCTGGCCAGAGCTCGGTGACTCCTCCGGAGGCAGGGCCTTCTTGGGGGTTGGGCCAGGCCTCGTGAGTTCAGGGCAACTCAGTCCAACTACCTTTATGTGCAAAGAGGAGGCAGCTGTGCAGTGCTGTGGGGTAACTGTTGGCACAGAAGTACACAGATGTCTGGGAGGAGGTAACAGAAAGCAGTCTGAGGTGGAAATCCTCCGTACTTGATCTGGAGACATTGTACCCGTCAGAGACTTCTCCTTTTTCAGTGCGGCCAACATCGACTGAATAATAGATCAGCCTCAGCCCATGTCCAGGGTCTTGTCGATACCAGTACATATAATCATAGTTCTCTGTCTGGTGACATCGCAGAGTCACCTTCTTTCCTGTCCTTGTGATTTCATGTCTTGGACTCTGGGTGATCCCAGCATCCACGTGTCCTGTAATAGAGAATGACACGGACTAAAGCTGTCATCTCAGGAGGAAGGTTTGTGTTGAGGCCTTGGGAATTCCAGGGAAGAAAGCCTGCCTGTACTCACCTGCCCACAGGAGACAAAGAGCCACACAGAAGAAGAGCTTGGTGACCATTTCAGGTGAAGGGCAAAATCTCATGGCTTCTAGTTTTGTTGTGGGGAAATAGAACTTGGGCTCCCAGTCGCTCAGTGACATCGCTGTCCTTGACAAATGCCTGAGCTGCAGAGCTAACCTGCCACACCCCTTCCCCACAGAAACGAGTCACTAATATATACAAAGTTGAATGTCTCAGAAGGGGGAGAATTGGTTAGTTTCATTTTTGAAGAACTCTTATAGGTATATATACTTCTCCTCTACCTTTTATTAAGGAAACTTGTTCTTCTATGAATAATGATACAATTCCTCATTTACACACTGTTACAAATTTTTCATAATATTTCTGTAGGCTAAGAAATATTATTATGATGATCTTGGTTCTTTGGTGACTTTTCTGCTCAAAATTTGCCTCCAAATGCCTTTTAGTTTTTCTCTTTGCCTTAACTCTCGATAATTGGATGTTCAGCCTACGGTGATTTTCTTGTTTAAAATAACCATGTCCAGAAAGTTTTCAAAGTCTCAAGGTCAGGGTCATTGGAATTTGAAGAATTGTTTTATGTTGTCTCACAATGCCCTGAGTGATGGGAGTCCTGGCATCTGTACTCAGGTCTTTATGTTCTCATGGGTCAGATTGTTCCCTTTGTTTCAGACCAGGCCACGGAGCACCAGGCCATGTGAGTTCCATGACTCTGGTTTCCATGAAAAAAGAGGAAGCTCGTTAGCGACACGGATGAGATATTCATCCACAGGTTCACATGTCTGAGGACCCGAGGGCCACAGAGAATCGTTTTGTCTCCATTCAGAAGGTCTTGCACCCACCAAATGGGTGAATATTGATTGAACCATACATTTGCTCTAGTGTCAAACTTACAGCTAGTCAATATCAGTATGCACTGTTATTTCCTATATAGGTCATATCTCAGTGTGAAGCTTCTCTATTTCTGTGGCTGCATTCTTGACATACTCTTCATGGGTAATTCCTACAATCACACGACAGTGAGAAAGGACACGGAGTCAGAAATCAGACACAAGGAGTGCCACACAGAAAGGCTCGTGGCTGGGGCCTAGTCAAACCCAGGAAGGACTCTCCCCTTATGCCCAGGACTCACTTAGTTCCAGGAGACTAAGTACCACACAGCAAAGAAGTCTACTTCCCATGGCTGGGTCAACGCAAAAAAAAAAAAAAAAAAAAAAAAAAAAAAAAAAAAAAAAGGGGAGGGGGGGAGTTTTTCAGCAAGTCCTCATATTCTTTGGGGTAGGGTACATGGGATCTCAGAGATCTGAGGATTTTTCTCATAATAAAGTATGATCTACCCAGAGGATCAGTATCCTCAATGATGCTTAATTTCTTTAGGGAGATAAGCATTTACTAGGAATATTTCTTTATAAATTTATTTTTAAATTAATTATTGAGTCACAAATTTGTCACAGAATTTGCTAAAAACATAGACGTCATCTTGAAGCTTTGTCTGTTTTTGGTTTTGTTTTGTTTTGCACTGGTGTTTCCCAAACCCCTAGTACACCTCCTACACATGGTGAACAGTAAAGGGTGGGTTGGCCATAAAGTCAATGAAGAATACCTCCAGACCCTTCTCATTCACACAGTCTTTCCAAGACTTAAAAACATTTTTTTCTATTGTCTTTTTCAAAGAGCACCCCAAAATTTATAAGGTTTAGACTCCATAAAACCTGGATCGGCTTTGCACATGTATTCAATAAGTGTTTGCTGGATTAATGAAGAAAACCCAGGCAGACTCTACTTCTATAAACATAACCCTAGTCTGTTTAGTTATAAATAGTTTTGGAGCATTAAGGGAGCAGGGACCCATATGAGTCTGTTGGGAATTCAAAATAAACCAAAATGAACTGGGAAAAGATTCATATACGTCATTATAAGACTTTGAGAAGTTGGATGGCAATATGAATGAAAGCAAAATGGCGGCCTCTTCTAAAGGAAAGGGTCTTGCAATGGTCACCTTCTTCCACTGCTATCAGAGAGCAGGGAGGATGAAACAGGGAAGGAGAGAACCAGGATAAAGGAGCAATAATGAAGATATGTGGAGGCATCAGGAGACGAATTCCACTGGAACCTTCTGAGAAGCCCATGAAATGCCTCCTCGAATTGTCCCCCTGAATGCAGACACTGGAGGCTCCACGTCTTGGCTCCTGTCCTGCCAGGAGCATGAGCATGCCTGCAGCTAGACCTGTGATGTCAGAGATGGCCCTGGGGCAGAAGCCTGGGAATCAGTGCATGCGTATGGGGGGCACTGTCAGCACGAGGTGAACGGAGGCAGACTCGCACGAACATATTGTCCACAGCGGTGGAGGGTGAAATCAGGACAGAAGGCCCTAGAGCTCTACCATGACGAACTCTTGCATAAAACTTTACCTTCCTCTATCAGATCTTTTGTGTGATCACCAACCACACCAAAGCCACAGTGTTCCGGAAGCACCACACCTTCTTGCCTATCAGACTTAATATCAAACAGAGAATGCTGTCACAGGCCTCATTTTCTCATTCCCATAAGAGGCAACTGCTTGCAGTTAATTTCACATAATACATTATCAGACGACTGTATTTACATTTCAGATGACTTCGTGTCTGGAACATAGGTGATTCAGGCGAAAGTAATCCGTGCCCGCCTTTGATCCCAGAATTGCCCCCAGTAAATGATTGTGCTAGACCAGAGGTTTATCAGAGTTAACAGGGGAACTAAGATTTCTTGTGTTAGGCAATTTGTTTTATTTTTCTTGCATAAAATCTCTGCAAGACGCATATTATTGGCCTTAGTTTACAAGTGGAAAAACCCAGCCGAATATTTTCCAGGTCACCAGTCCAAGGCAGGTCAGAGAAGGAACAGATGGAAATCTCCGAAGTCCTCTTCAGCAGGTAGCCTCCCTGTGCAAATGACTGTGTCAGGGCCACTGTTCCAGGAAGGCACTTTTGGGTCAGTGTTCCAACTGTAAAGATGGCTCCCTCTACCCAAACGCAGAAGGCGGTAGCACCTAGGTCAGCGTGGAATAGCTGGAGCACCAATCCCATATCCGTGAGCTGTGTCTCCCTCAGCAAATCACCTACATTGTAACAACTGGCATTTTCACCTGCAGTGTGGATAAATTGTTTCAGCTCAGTGGGGCTGGAGAAAATTAATTGAAACAATGTACTTAAGTATATGGCACAGGGAAAATGAGCAATAAGTAAGAGAATTCTCTATATGTTCAGAGAAAAGAATAGAATTAAAATAGTGTGTGTTTGCTAAGAAGCTTGGACCTGCCACCCGAAAATGGTTATGCCACGCATTTACTATCCGTGGCTCTCTGCTGTTTTCTGCAGTTCCTGGCCTGGGCAGAAGTAGCACTGGTGTTTCAGCTTTTCTGATGGAAAGTGCTAGACGTGACAGAGAGCTGCAGCCTCCTTAGACCCTCCCTCCTCCAGAAGGTCCAGTGGTTTAGAAGAACGAGTTCCTATATTAACTCCCATTCTGCTTGAGATTTCCAGAGGGCTCCTGCTTCCTTGGCCGAATCCTCTGATAGACTGGAACCCCCCTGGTCCCTTAGCTCCTGTGTGGGGGGAGGGAGACCCTGCCCCACCCTAAGGGAACTGGGATGGGACAGACACACATTCTCCGGCTCGAAGCTAGTTCTAGAAGTGGGCAGGCCATCGCTATGGAAACCCCACACCACGACGTGTGACCTCCCCACCACAGCTCGGCCGGTCCCGAGACGGAAGACTCAGTGGTCTGCTCTATCTAATTGGTCAAGGCTCAGGAAACACGATGCAATTTTAGGGAAATGTTGATTTCAGAGACCTCGAGACCTAGATTTGACTCCTGCCTCTGCGACTTTAAATAGGAGATCCTTGGAAAGTCCATGAGCTACTGATTCGTATCTATAATACGACATACTGAGAGCTTCCTCATCTGTGAAATGGACCTACTCATGTCTATCTTGCATTAAAACACATTCCGCACACCCACCCCCAGCACAGTGCAGGAGCTCCTGCCATTTGCCAGGACTAGCGAGAACATTCAGTGCATCTGGGCCCCCAATGTTCAGGAGTGCTCTGCCTGAGCTCAGCAAGGCAGAGTGTTAGGAAAAAAAACCTAGAAGCATCTCTGGAACTTGGCTGAGGCCCCCTTCCCTCTCCCTCTTACAGCCTCAGCTGGGAAAGTTTGAGTACAGAAAGCCAGTCACGTTGCAGGGCTGTGTCTAGCTGCTGGCGCAGAGATACAGGGCTGAGTCCTCCAGCTCCAGCAAGTTCAGGTCCAGCTGGGAGCTGTAGTTACTGAACTGCTGAGCGGAGAACCGTCCCGGGATGTCTCCTTTGTCTCTCTGCATCTGTTCATAATACTCAATGAGGAACCGGGGGCCCTGCCCCGGGGTCTGCTGGTACCATCTCACACTGCTGTGCCCAGAGATAGGATGGCATTTCAGCACGGCCTTTCCCCCGGGGCCTTGGATGAGGTGTCTGGGCGTCTGGATGACTTCAGCACCCACTGGACCTGCAGAGGGAGGAGACAGCCGCTGACGACCTGGTCTAGGAAGGAATTTGAGATTCCAGCAACAGTGTAAGTGATGCCCCACTGAGCTCAGGACTCACCTGCCCGCAGGAGACAGAGGGCCACCCAGCAGAGCAGCTGGTTGCCCCTGGCAGACTCAGGCAGGACAGGACGGCCCATCTTCTGACTCAGGGCTCTGGGCTTCCTCCCTTAGCTCTGTTCGGAGGGCCTGCCTGTGACGTCACCATTTGGATGTCACGGTCCTTGTCGGCTCCTGCAGGCACCCCGCACCCCCCAGGCCGGCTCGGCTGCTGCAGGCCCCCCTCTCTGTCCAGTTGCCTGCTGCGCAGCTGAGGCGGGCCGCGCTGAGCTGGGTGGCCAGCCCCCCCAGCTTCTCTTTTTTCCTCTGTGCTCCTTTCTCTGCCCCTGACTTGGGTTGTTCAGGCTGCCCCACGGAAACCTCATCACACTCTGCACCAGTGTAGGCTCCGAGAGAGGCCTTTACCCCAAGGAAGGTGGAGTTCATCGCTCCCTGTTGTGGCAAACACACCTGAGCATCAGCTCATGGGAGAAGTCTGTGGTCGGACCTTCAGGTGTCAGCGCTGACTGATCAACAGTCTCCTTGCTGCCAGGACCCAGGCAAGCCTGCTTCTCCTTAACCCTCCCTCTCCCAGTCGCCCCCACCAGTGGCCTGCTCAGTGGAGCCACAGCGCCCTCAAGTGGCCCACGCAGGCCAGGTACAGACTTGGGCCCCCAGATCCTGCAGGGCCCGGCTCTGGGTGCCTGTGTCTACTTCACCCACTGCACGTGTTCACGAAGCAGGCATGAAGCGCACATTTTTCCAGGAAAAGAAGACAAATTCTAGATCTCACCACTTAGTGTTCTAGGAAAGGGGATACCAGCCAGTCGTTAGATGCCGGCTGCCCCGGGGAAGGGATAGGACTTTGGGCAAAGTGCTCTCTTTAACCAAAAGTGATTCCTAGAAGAGGCTGAGCGTGGAGTTCTAGCCGCCAAAAACTGTGAGCAGCTACGGAAATAAACCCACCGATCTCACCCAGAGGAAACCACATATATCATATATATACGCATATCTAATATATATTAATACCCTGTTCATATATACGTATATATAATATATAGAGTAATACTCTGTTCACATCTTTTGCTCCTTTTTATTGAGCTGTCTCTTTTATTATTGACTTGTAGAAATTCTTTACATGATGGACACCTGCCCTCTCTCAGATAGACATCTATCTATCTTAATATCTTTTGATGAACAGAATTTTTAATTTTTGATAAAGAAAAATGTACTTTTTCAAGATGAGAACATTCCTTGTCCTCAAGAAATCTTTGCCCGCTTCAAGAATGAGGAAGAGAATTCGCTGTTTTCTTTCAGAAGCTTTACCGTTCAGAAGCTGTACAGATCATCGAGAATGTTGACCCATCTCATAATAATCTTTTTATGGCAAGGCTCTGCAAACTTTCTCTGTAAGGTCAGATAGTGCCTGGCTTCTGTATTGAGCAGGAAGCGGTCTGAGACCGCACCCCTCAGCTCTGCCATTGTCATGCAAACAAAGCAGCCGGAGGCAGTATGGACAGGAAAGAGCAGGCCTGTGTGCCTACAAACCTTTCTATTTGGATACGGAAATCTGAATTTCATGTAATTATCATATGTCACAAAATATCATTCTTTTATTTTTTTTTCAACTATTAAAAATGTAAAGACCATGATTAGCTTTGGGGCCATATAAAAGCAGGCAGAGGTCAGGTGTGGGTTGTGGGCTTTAGTTTGCCCACTCCTGATTGATGGAGTGAGATGGAGCGAGCAATTCATTGTTTTTCCACGCAGATATACAGTTCTTCTAGCGCCACTTGTTGAAAACACTATTTTCCTCTCTTTGTGCTGCTTTCAGTGTTTGATCTAGGGATTACGATATGCATCTTTAATTTGTCATTGTCTACCTGCAAAAATGTTCTAATAACTATAGGTTTTTGATACCTCCCATTTATTAGGGGAAGGAAGTTACTTCCAATTACTCCTTATTGGCTAAGAGTGCTTCCCAGCAACAGATGCTGAATTTTTCAACTGTTTTTTTGAGCAGGTATAGAGATGGTCATTTAATTTTCCTTTTTTTTTTTTTTAGTATTTGATATAGTAAATTACATGGATGGTTTTTCAAATGTTAAAACAACTGCACGTTATTGAGGTAAACTCCACTTGGTCACGATATGTTATCATATTTAGATGTTGCATTCCATATATTAAAATTTAAAAGGATTATTAATCTGTGTTCATGAGGGATATTGGTCTGTAGTTCTCTTGCAGTATTTTTGTCTGATTTTGGTATCATAGCAGTGCTGGCCTCCAGATGAGTGGGGGTACGATACCCTAGCTTTCAGTTTTCTCCCCACATATGACTTTATTGGCATCCTATCAATTTTGATATATTTTCATTTTTATGCTGTTAAAAACACTTCATAATTTCCCTTTGGATTCATTCTTTGCCCCATGGTCAAGAACATACTATGTATGAGTTAGATGCTTTTCAATGTCTTAATTTTTATGTCAAGCCCAGAGTCTGTAGTCCATCTGGGTACATGATCACGTGCAGCTGAGAACACATATCTGCGGCTGTTGTGTGAAGTATTCCATTAACGTCAATAGGTCAAGTTGATCGACAGTGTTGTTCATGTCTTTTGCAGCCTTACTGACTTGTGCGTGTGTGTTAATTTGTTCAATCAATTACTGCGAAGTATTAAAATAATGGTTTTAGTGGTGGATTTATCTAGTCCTCCTTGCAGTCCAACCTGTTTTGCTTCAGTATTTTGAAGCTCTGTTTTTAGAAGCATAAATATTTGTGATTGTTTTGTCTTCTTAAGAGATGGCACCTTTGTCATTAGGATATGATTTTCTTTATCCCAGATGATATTCTCTGCCCTGAGATATCAGATATTAATATTGCTCTCCGGTTTTCTTTGGATGAGTAGGTAGCATGGTGCACCTTTTCCATCCTTTTACCTTTTATATTCTGAGTCTTTAGAGTGCATTTCTGGAAGGTAGCACATTGTTCTTTTATTCAATATCACAATCTCTGTTTTTCAATTAGGGCTTTTAGACTATCTTTGATGGGGTTCTCGACCTCGTTACATTCATGTCTACCATGCTGCTATTGGCTTTTTATTAGTCCTGTCTCTTCTTTGTTCTTTTATTCTTTTTTAAACATCTTCTTATAGATTAATTGGGCATTTTAATAATAATTCCCTTTTATCTTTTTGGTTGGCTTATTAGCTATAACTCTGTGTTTTATTATTTTAGTGGTGGTTCTCAGGTTTGTGCTACATAGCTCTGCCTTGCTCTAGTCTACCTTCAAGTGCTCTTATACCCATTTGCATAGATTATGAAAACCTTACAATGTATGACACTCATCCATTACCCCCTCCCTGTCTTTATGTGACTGCTGTCATACGTTTTACTTTTATATATATTATAAGCCCCACATTATGTTGGAATTATTTTGGCATAAACAGCCAATCGTCCTTTATTTTATTTTTTAAGATTTTATTTGACAGAGAGAGAGAGAGATCACAAATAGGCAGAGAGGCAGGCAGAGAGAGAGAGGGAAACAGGCTCCCTGCCAAGCAGGGAGCCAGTTGCAAGACTTGATCCCAGGACCCTGAAATCATGACCTGAGCCTAAGGCAGAGGCTTAACCCACTGAGCCACCCAAGCGCCCAACCCAATTGTCCTTTAAAGACATTTAAATTTTTTTAAAACTTGCCTTTGGGTCACTAAGCATAGGGTTACTTGAAGATCCCCCATAGCTCACCAATGCCCCTTTCTCCCTCTCTTTCATTATGAATCATTTACTATTACACCTTCAAGATCATTCATCTTCTCTTCCTTAATGTCTAACTTGCTATTAATTCCACCCATTGTATTTTTCATCACAGAAATATATTTTTATCTCCAGAAGTTTGATTTGGATTTCTAGTTAACTTTGAACATGTAGGATACAGTTATAACAACTGGTTTCATACTTTTGTCTGCCAATTTGTCATATTAGGATGTGTTTCTGTTCATTCATTTTTCTCCCCATGACAGGTAGTATTTCCCTGCCTCTTTGCATGCCTATAATCTTTGATTAGATGCCAAACATTATGTATCTTACATTTTTAGGTGCTAGTGTTACTGTTACTTCCACTATATTCTTCACTTTGTTCCGTGATTGGGTTACGTTACTTGGAAATAAAAAGCAAACATCCCTAGCAGGCATGTTCTTCTGAAGAACTGGACGAGCTGTTTCTAAACATATATGATGGTGAAGAACTCTTAATAAAAAGGAACAAAGCTGCCGGAAATTAGACAGCCGGATATCGAGAACTATCCTAAAGCTGTAGTTAACAAGACAGTGTGGTATTTGTGCCAGAACCAACAAGACAGACCAACGTAACAGAGAGACATAAGAAAACAGACCCACATGTATACAATGACTGACTCGGACAAAAATGATATTACACAGTGGTGAGGAAAGTATTCTTCAACAAACAGTATTGGGTCAGTTGAAAACCATATGCAAAAACATAACTTGACTCCTTCCCCATTTCATATACAAAAATTAATTCCACTTGGACTGCAGATCTAAATGTACAAGGGGTAAGCCATAAATAAGTTAGAAGGAAATATAAGAAAACACAATCATTTTGAAGCAGGCAAAGATTTCCTAGACACCAGAACACAGAATGCAAACCAAAGAGGAGGAAAAATGGAATGATTTTGGATTAAGAATTTCTGTGTCTCTGTGGTGGCTGGGTGGCTCAGTTGGTTAAAGCCTCTGCCTTTTGCTCAGGTCATGATCTCAGGGTCCTAGGATCGGGTCCCGCGTCGGGTTCCCTGCTCAGCGGGGAGCCTGCTTCCCCCCTCCCTTTGCCTGCTGCTCTGCCTACTTGTGATCTTTCTCTGTCAAATAAATAAATAAAAATCTTTTAAAAAAAAGAATTTCTGTGTCTCAAAAGCTACCATTAAGAGAGTGGAGGAGTGACCCACAGAATATGCATGTGTGCGTGCATGTGTGTGAGCCTGAGTGTGTGTGTGTGTGTGAGCATGCACCAACCTGTGGGAGTGTCGATTGGCATAACTACTTCGGAAATGTCAGAGTCTCAAATGGCTGATTCAGGTCTCCTTTGAATCACTTCCTTTTAACCCCTTCTCAAGTGGTGTTATATTTTATATGAACCTCAGTTAATGTGTATGGTTGTGACTGACAGTTGCTCTGGATTGATTGAATTCAGTCGCAATTATTACTGAGGATTCTAATTTATTTTCCTTTATGGCTGGTAGCTACATATGGCCTTAGCAGTGTTCTAGATTGCCTGGCCTGTCCCTGGGCATAGAGTGTGGCCTGAATAAGGGACACTGAAGAATAGGAGTTTATTATAAATGTGCTGAAACTTCATAGTTTTACAAGAGAATATGTCACAATACCTGGGACTAAAACTATGATATTCCATCCCAGTTATAGAATCTTGAACTGTATAGAGGAATCCAAGAAGCACGTAAGCCCAAATTTTTATAACCCAATAGATGTTCTGGTATTTTGAAGGTTATTTCCTGACCTTTTACTTTCAGAAGAACAGCTAAAGTCCCAAATGCACTTATTAGCCCTGATGAGGAAGAACACAGCAACTCCTTTGTTCAGAGATTCTGTGAACTAGGAGAGGTGAGCACATGAGGTTTATGAAGAGCAAGGAGGTGACTGTGCCCCACTGTGGTGAGGCTGCTGGCACAGAGGTACACAGCCGAGTCCACCTGCTCTGCACGCCGGATCTGCAGAGTGGAGCGGGTCCCGTCCGTCCTCTCGGCAGAGAACCGATTATTGGTCATCCCTGATTCGTCCACTGGGTCTTTGTTTTGGAAGGCAATCAAAAACTCCGGGCCTTTCCCCGCGGTCTGTTGGTACCAAAAAAGGCCATTATGACCAGAAATGGGGTCACAGCTGAGATTTACATTCTGGCCTCTCTTCGTGACCCTGTACGTGGGGAACTGGAAGACCCCGGCTCCTGCGTGACCTGTGGAGACAGAAGTCGGGCCCAGGGAGGAGAAATGGATTGCTCTCAAGGCACGTAATCATGGCTGGCACTCACCCACGAGCATTCACTGAAACCGCCTGGTGTGTGGAGCACTCACCTTCCCGCAGCAGACAGAGGGTCAGCCAGCAGAGGAGCGGGGGGCGCATGGTGGAGCCAGGGCTGGGCTGGGCGGCTCGCCAGATGCGGGTTCTCATGGGCACGAGCCGAGAAGGAGGGAGGTCCCTCGCCTGCACCAGGCAGTCCTCACAGTGACATCACCACCTCTACCGATCCCCCCAACCTCAGGGGACACGATTTATGTCATAACACACTTGGATGACTCATGTAAATATTCACGAGCTCCTTTCTTAACAAAGTCAATGCATGGGTTGTCCCTCTCAGCTCCAGGGCCTTCCGGAGGCAGTGGCCTCACACTGTGTGTTATCTTCTCCCTCACCCATCCCCCCTCTGTCTTCTCGGCATCCTCACTGAGACGTGTCGGCAGCACCTTTAATACAAGGGACCACAGGGGAGTTCGTTGTCTCAACTGCAAGTCAGGATCCCAGCTTTTCTGTCGCCATCCCCTCCATTCTCCCAGCGACACACACTCTACATGATCCGTTTTTTAGGCAAGGGTGGGCACTGGGGTGGGGGGCAGTGGCTCCATTTTACCCTAGAAGTCTCTTGAATGCACCGATGTATTGAGAGATACAGGGAAGAAATGATGCCCTGGGAAACTATCTGAGCTGGCAGCAACTCTTCCTTCAAGGACCTGTGTTTGCTCTGTGTTCACTAGTCTCTTTGCAATATCAGGTCCCCACGGCCCATACCAGAGCCTCGTGCCACAGTAAGCCACCAGACATTACAAAGTAAGTTCCTTCTAGCTTATTTATGGAAGAAGACTCAACCTCATGGACCTTCAACACTGGTGTATAACATGGAATAATAACATAGTAAGAAACCTAAGAGGCTGTGTTATAGTTAATTTAATTCTCCCTTTGACTGTGAGCAGAGCTTCTCATTATTCTCCAGTCATTCATGTCTGGCCACTTCTATCAGTGGGTTGACTGGAGTTGCAAGCATCCTTTTCTTCAGAGAGAGAATGAGAGCAGAGAGACTGGGTGGGTGGGAGCAACGTGCTGGGGTCAGGGGGATGTTTGTGGCTCTGTGTCTCTGCTGCTTGCCCAAGAAACAGCTGAGCCCCCCTAACTGGAGAGGCCATTCATATGCATGCAGTAAAATGTTTGGCTGACTTGTTGAAACATTGTCAGAAGGCTCTGCTTCACGGTTTCGCTATTCTCACTCAAGTGTTGTTGCTCATATCATTCTTGTGACTGGATGTCGGGGGGATTGGGTGACTCGGTCCATGGAGCCTGCAGGTGAAGGAGACAGTCCTACAGATCCACTTGGGAAATGACTGCATTCTAAGCAAAGTGGACTCAGGGATAAAACGTCTTTCCATGTGCCTGGAACTGCTTCCAAGATACAAAGAGTAAGTGTGTATAAAATCATGGAACCCAGGGCGCCTGTGTGGCTGAGTGGGTTAAGCCTCTACCTTTGGCTCAGGTCATGATCTCAGGGTCCTGGGATCGAGGCCCGCATCGGGCTCTCTGCTCAGTGGGGAGCCTGCTTCCCCCTCTCTCTCTGCCTGCCTCTCTGCCTACTTGCGATCTCTCTCTGTCAAATAAATAAAATATTTAAAAAATAAAAAATAAATAAAATCATGGAACCCATGGTAGGGACAGGCCTGTACCAGGCATCTCTACTTCCCTGACGAGGGCTCTGGTCCAAAGACACGGAGCTCTGCTCGAGTTTATCATAGCTCATAGCTCACCCTTTTTCTATTCTCTAGAATATGCTGTATACATTTGAAATTATCAATTATTTGACCATTTGGCAAAGTTGGACTGTAAAAGTATCCATGCCTGGTGTTTCGGGAGATGGGTAGACATTAGCTATTAATTAAGTTACATTACTATTTCATATATCCTTATTTCTTTCTAATTTAATGGCAGTTTTCATAGTGTTCTTTCACAGTTTGAGCTCTGTTCTATTTTTAACTATCCTTTCCTTTTGATGTTTAATGTTATTTTTACCATCCTTTTTTCCTCATCAGTCCTGCTTACAGTGTTTTTCATTAGTTTCCAAAATAGTGTCTGTCATTGTCGAGTCTCATTAATATATTTCGCTTTTTGTTTCGCCTATTTTTGTTCTTTATGATTTTACTTCTTTTACTTTTGGGTTAGATTATTCTGTTCTCATCCTATGTCCTCAGCTTGATATTTAGATGATTACTTTTTGAACTCTTAAGTCCTTTGCATCTATAAATTTCCCTCTAAGTACAACCTTTGTATTTTCAGTATCTCTTGTTTCTAATCATTAAAAATTCCTATTTAGATTTCTGGTAAAATCTCAGGATTTCTTTAGAATTATGTTTTTACATTTCTAAACATGAGTTGTTTGTTGTTTGTTTTTTTTATAAAGGCTACTTTTTGTTTTTTATTTTCATCTTCAATGTATTGTTGTCAGAAAATGTGGTCTTTGTGATGCCAACACTTAAAAACCGATTGCAAGGAACGTCTGCAGTCAGGACGTGGAAAATCTGGAACAGAGAGACAAGTTAACTGTGTCCACCATTCACCTGGGAAACAGGTGTACCCAGAAGTGGCCGGCCACTCACAGGGACCTTGAACATGAATGAGCATGAGTGGGAGTCAGCCACCACAAAAAGGAAGAGTCCATGCCCAGTGCTAGGAAATATCCTTGGACTTCTCTGAGATGGGAAGGGATGTGGCAGAGGTGAGAGCCAAGCAGCATGGTGGGAACAGAGAGGGCCAGCGAGCTGTGCAATCTAGGCCCAGAAGTGGGGAGAAGACAGACCCAGGGGGGCCTTGTGGGGGGCCCGCCCCGATGGGAAAGGCTGGCAGGAGCAGAGTCTATACCACGGCATTAGGGAGAAATGCCGCTGAGGTGCCAGGGAGAGACAAGAGGGTCTAGATGTATCTGAACTAACAACACATTGTATTGTTTCTACAAGCACCTCCCAGCTAGAGAGGTGGCTGCAGAGCCCAGAGAAAACACAGGAGACACAGTCGCCTGACTCCAGGGCAGGTCCAGGCCAGGCTGAGAGTGCCCTGGAGACGGGTCCAGCACACACCGAGGCTCACACTGCGCACCCGGGCCCCTCGGGGCGCAGGGCGTCCGGGCTCCTGGGAGTGTGTGCGTGCCGAGGGCTCCGCTGGCTCCCAGGGCGCGGGGCCTCCCCCTGCCTTTTNCCCTTTTTTTTTTTTTTTTTTTTTTTTTTTTTTTTTGTGCAGAGAGGAGGCAGGTGGGCAACACTGTGGAAACACTGCTGGCGCAGAAGTACACAGATGTCTGGGCGGGGGCCGTGGACAGCAGCTCGAGAAGGAAGATCTCTATCTTCGACCTGGAGGCACGGTATCCATCTGGGATGTCTCCGTTTTCAGAGGTGCCATCGCTGATGGAGTAGTGGATCAGCCTCAGCCCATGTCCGTGGTCTTGTCGATACCAGTACATAGAGTTGTGGTTCATATCCTGGTGACATTCCAGTGTCACATTCTGTCCTGTCCCCAGGACCTGGAATTTGGGGGTCTGAGTGATGCCAGCATTCAGCAACCCTGCGGGGAAGGAGATAAAGCTGAAGTCACAGACACAGTGGAAAGGCTTAGGGCGGGGACCTTGAGAATTTCACCCAAGAAGGGGACCCGGGACTTGCCTGCCTGCAGAAGACAAAAAGCCACACAGCACAGGCGACTGAGGCTCATGGCAGGGGCAGGGCTGACGGAGGGGTCTTCTGGGTCTGTGGGCTGATGAGCCTGGAAGGGGGCTCTCCTGGGAGTCATTCTCAGATGTCACTCTTCCTGCCTGGGCCCCAGAGCCAACCCTCACAAGGGGCCACACCCCTTCCCCAGAAGCTCAAATAGAAATATCAATGTACAGAGGTGCCTGGGTGGCTCAGTGGGTTAAAGCCTCTGCCTTAGGCTCAGGTCATGATCTCAGGGTCCTGGGATCGAGGCCCGCATCGGGCTCTCTGCTCTGCAGGGAGCCTGCTTCCTCCTCTCCCTGTCTCTCTGCCTGCCTGTCTGCCTACTTGTGATCTGATCTCTCTGTCAAATAAATAAATAAAATCTTTAAAAAAGAAATATCGATGTACAAGTGAACAGCTTAGGATGGGAAGAAAGGACTTGTCTGAATTGACACAGGTCTTACAAGTCGATCTTCACCTTTTTGTAAAACAGTATGCAACCTTATGTACATTTTATCCCTGTGACCTAATTCTTCATCAAGGCACTGGTTTCGGGGTATCTTCTTATCTCCGTACCCCAGTTTTGAACTGGGGAAAAACGCTTAGAGCTTCCTGATGCCTTTTATGACTCATGTGTCCCAGATACTCCACGTATCTGTTTCCACTCTGCTTCATGGACCATCATCCTGTTAGCATCTTCCCAGCTACAGTTCTCCTGGTATCCAGTTTCTAAACCTCAAGGTCAGGCTCATCAACTCCTGAGGAGCTGTTTTGCTCTGTTTCTTCTCAGCCCACTAATGGGACACCAGCCAAATGTAGCCAGAGCAACTCTGTGCTCACTAGAGCTCTTGTTTCCCATGTTTGGGGTGCAACAGTGGCGGGCAGAAATGCCTGGGACTGACCTTTCTCTGTGGAAGGTGATGTCTGCTCAGCGGTACAGAGGACTCGTTGGCACAAAGGCAACTGAAGTTGTGTGAGGGACGGTGGAGAGGTGGCGGCCTCCAGGGTAAATGCAAAATGCCCTGGTTTTGTTTCCCGTTTTTTGTTTTTATTTGAGACATCCATTCCATGGGGGAAGATCTTCTTGGGAAGAATGGCTGTCAGTAAGTAAGAAAGATAACAGAACTCAGAACCTGTATCCCGTGGCCCACAGTCCCACGCTTAGAAGGACCCCACACGGTCTTCAGGCACCCCAGGGAAGAGACTTTAAATCCATTAAAAAGATGCCTGAGCAAAAGTAATGGATCGCAATAGAAATCATACCATTAGTTTGTCAGGGATGGAGAAAGGAGTTGCAAAGGGGCACGTGGGGACTTTCTGGGTAATAATAATGTTCTATAGCTCAGTGTGGGGGGTCCTTACAAGGGTATATACATATAAATTGCCAAAAAACATTGATCTGATCTTTTTTTTAAAAGATTTTATTTATTTATTTGACACAGAAAGAGGGATTACAAGGAGGCAGAGAGGCAGGCAGAGAGAGAAGAGAGAGGAGGAAGCAGGCTCCCTGCTGAGCAGAGAGCCCAATGTGGGCCTCAATCCCAGGACCCTGAGATCATGACCTGAACCGAAGGCAGAGGCTTTAACCCACTGAGCCACCCAGGCGCCCTGATCTGATCATTTAAAGTGTGTAATGTTTATTGTATATAATTCATATGTCAAAAAAGTTGATGTTAAAATGCCTGACAAGGGATGTTATGTGCTCTAGTTAATTTCATAATGAATCATCAGGTATAAATATTTCCATTTCTGTGACAGCGATAGGAGTTTTAGGTAAAATGTGTCCATATCCACCTTTGTACATAAGAAACAGTGGAAAAAAGCTGTCAGAGATTAGCAAAAGGAATCAAGATATCCAGATTCTTACTATGTGCTTGGTAGGTACTTTATGCTTATTAAATTTTTAGATAGACCTGGAAGTTGGTATGATGGCTAATTTTATGTGTTAACTTGACTGGGCCACAGGGTACACAGATATGTAGCTAAGTACCATTCTGAGTATTCCTGAGAAGGTGTTTTTGGATTAATTTTTAAATAGGTAGATTTTAACTTTAGGTGAGAATAACCTTTTAATCAATAGAGTAACACAGATTGCCTTCCATTATGTAGGTGGGCCTCATCCAATCAGTTGAAGACCTGAATAGAACAAAAAGATGGATTCTGCCCCAGGTAGGAGAGAATTGTCCATCTGATGGCCTTCAGACCGGAACATCAGTTCTTCCTGCTTAATGGACTTTGGATTTGAACATCAGCTCTCCCTGCTTAACTTCTGAACTTGAACCTTTGCTCTCCCTGGGTCTCCAGCACCACTGGCCCAAGTTACAAATGTTGGACTTATCAACCTCTACAACTGTATGAGTTGATTCTCTATAATACATAAATTATATACATATGTGTGTGTGTGTGTGTAATCTGTTCTGTTTCTCTGGTATACTCTGAGTGATACTGACAGATATTACTACTCTCATTTTCTCCATGAAAATTCTCAGCCCATCATTGCCAAGAAACTGGCCTCAGGTCTTGACTAGCAGGTCACGCTATAGAGTTGGAATCAGAGCTGGGGGTGTATAGCGCTCCTAGTCGGATGCCTTTCTCCACACCACTTTGTCCTGGGGCAACTGAGCTCTGTCGATGGTTTCATCAGAGCCAGCCAGGCTGAAAAGGACATGGAGCAAAATTCTGGCTTTAAGGGCAGGCATTGTTATGAATATACATGATTACGTAGAGTCATAAGCACAGCACTCAAGAGTCAGTCAGACCGGGGCTTGAGCCTCACTTCTGCATCCGACCAGCTCTTTGATTTGGTCAAGTTCTTTAACTTAAACACAACTCTCCATCTTTAAAATGAGAGCAGAAACTGCATTTGTCTCTTAGGCTTTTTTTTTTTTTTTTGGATAATTTGGAAATTTTGCAAATAAAGGCCTTTTATTTGGCATATAGTAAGTTGTCAATCCATGACAGCACTATTTTCTTTTGTGAGTCTCTACCTGCAGCAGAGTTGAACCGTGTCTGGGCATGAATGTATTTGGCGCTTGGAGTTTTGAGGAGTCACTTGCTCTCATGGGAGAGGAGGATCCAATAAAAATTGTCAAATATTTAAGATAAATGTTATACGTTTAATCCTGCAGAACTTAAAACTCTCAAAGACAAGAAATATACTAAACTAAAAAAAAAAAAGAGACATACTGAACTGATTTTATATTTTATGTGATATAGTACTTTATACAGAGTAAGGGACCCCAAACTGTGGAGTGAAAGAAGCTAAGGAGTCAATAACGAGTATCCCTGGTCCTTTCCCTCGTGGTAGACGACAGCGTGTATGGGACCGCCACGCCTGTCCTTGTACACAGCCCGTTCCCTTGGCCGTGCGGCTGGAAGAGCCCATCTCGACGCACGCAACCTCTATGGAAGACGTGACAGGACCCAGGTCCGCGCCATGCAGACAACTGCCCCTTTCTCTCTCTCTCTTTTTGTAATTTTTATTTTTTTGTTGTTGTTACAGGGAAGGATCAATGGCTATTCTTCGCCTGGAGGTCACATTCCTTGAAGTTGTCAGGGAGGAGGCTGTGATCATCACCTACGGTGGATGATCTTTGCTACCTTGCTAACCTGGACCTGGGAAGGGGAGCCAGGGGAGGGGACCGTTCCACGTGCGGGCAGGGAGCACAGGTGGCAAGGAACAGAACTGTTCCTCGCTCTCCCGGTTCTGAAATGGAAGACCCAGGAAAGCTACTTCCCCTCCTATTTGTAGACAGGTAACATGACACTCAGTGTGCGTGATTTCTGTGAGCTTCAGGACATGCCACTCGCAGAAGCAGCAGATCGAGGTCCGGGACAGGCCCGTCTGGTTCCCAGGGCCGGGCCTCTGCGGCTGGCCCCGCCGCCCTCGCCGGCACTTCCCGAGCTGGGGGCGGGGGTAGGATTTTTGTGCAGTAGGCTGCTGATTGTGCAGGGCTGTGCTCGCTGCTGGCGCAGACATACAGGGCTGAGTCCTCCAGCTCCAGCAAGCTCAGGTCCAGCTGGGAGCTGTAGTTACTGAACTGCTGAGCGGAGAACCGTCCCGGGATGTCTCCTTTGCCTCTCTCTTCCTGATCGTAATACTGAATGAGGAACTGGGGGCCCTGGCCCAGAACCTGTTGGTACAGTACACAGACAGGTGTCCAGAGATCGGGGAACATCTCGGGGTCGCTTTCTGTCCTCTTGTTCTGATCGGGTGTCCTGGAGTTTGGGTGGCCCCAGACTCCACCAGGGGGCTGCTGGGGAGGAGACAGAAAGAAGCTGAGTGCGGGGCACAGAGGGAGGCCTCCCGCCATGACCGTCATCAGCAAGTCTGCATTACAGGCTGGCAAATGCACATCGGAGGTGTGCACACTGTGCCCAGAACGCACCTGCTCCCAGGAGACAAAGGGCCACACAGCAGAGAAGCCTGGAGCCCCTGCCAGCATCTGGAAGCCCAGACAGCACCTCGCGCCGGGATGGGGTCTCCTGGAGTGAGCAGCCTAGAGTTCTGAACCTCCCACTTCCCTGACGGGAGTATTTGCCCATGATGTCACCACTGTGACATTGCTTCTCTGGTTTTGCTCTCTCTGCAGGCCACCTTCTGGTCTAGTATCAAAGGGCACTTTGGTAGGACTCAGGATCAGCCACTCAAGGTGGGGTGCGAGGTGATCATGTCCTAATATGCCCCCCCACACCTTACTTCCCTGCCCCTGTCCCTGCCTGACACTAATGATCCAGACCGTGGGGCTCCAACCCCTTCACCCTCCACTTCCCTTCCAGGCACAGGGGCTACTCCTTGGTGCATTCCGAGGTTCAAGGCACTGCCTCCTCTGCTCGGGCAGCGAGGAGACTGTGTTAGCCCCATGTGTCCCAGAACCCACTCAGGAAACTCAAACCACCTGATGCAGGGAGTTAGCCAAGCATTCCCTTAACCTGTCCTCTCCTGGGCCACACTCTCAAACCTGCCCGGGGCACCTTGACCGACGATGGGGGCACAGTTCCTCCGTGTGGCTGATGGCTCACAGTCTCATGGATGGACACCTTCTGTCCAAATCAAGGACAGAACCCCCCCACCTCCCACTGCTGTAACCCCACCACCACCACCACACCCTTTCTTCTGCTTTCCCAGCCCGGCGGATTTAGGGTTGATCTTCAGATCCATCCTTGGCCCGTGGAGGTGAAAGATTATCTGAACCAACATTTAGATTATGAAGGAAATAATTGCTACACCATTGCAATTGGTATGCTGTAATGAAAGAGACAAGTCAGAATGCTATGAGCCATAGAAACAAACACTCTGATGATCTCATGTGGATCCAGCCTGGAAACACTATTTCCCATACCTCCTCCTGATTAATCAGATCCATATACTGCCAGATTGTAGATAAATTAATAATTACCAAATTTTAAATAGTGCGTTTTATAAAGAGGGTTTCTCTATTTTACCTATTTATTTATTTATTTTTATTTTTTTTTTAAAGATTTTATTTATTTATTTGACACAGAGAGAGAGATTACAAGTCGGCAGAGAGGCAGGCAGAGAGAGAGGAGAGAGGAGGAAGCAGGCTCCCTGCTGAGCAGAGAGCCCGATGCGGGCCTCGATCCCAGGACCCTGGGATCATGACCTGAGCCGAAGGCAGCGGCCTTAACCCACTGAGCCACCCAGGCGCCCACCTATTTATTTTTGAACTTATAAAACCATAAATCAACCCTGTCAGCTCTAGTCAAGGTAGATATAGTTGGGCCTGACATTTACGATCATTACCCAGAAGTACCTGTGTGTCCTACGCTGTGACCCAATGCTTAATACATTCCACCCGGAAAGAAGCTATTTCCATTTTGTACATCTCCCCCCCAAAACACACACTCACACGCACACATGTGCGCACACACACACACACGACACAATTACCCTTTAATCGGCAAGGATGTCAAGGTTTTATTACCAAGCACAGCAATATTTCTTTATCTGTTTTTCAGATTCATTTCCGAGAAGCACCCTTGATGATGGCAAGAGATGTGTCTAAAGTGGTGGCCGGTGAAGGAAAATTCTTGGCAGGATCATGATACCAGATACATGTGACCCTAACGTAAATTTCTCTGTCCCGAGAGAACATCAGCGTATTTCAGCTCTAGATTCAATGAGGCTCCTTTACAGTACTGGTCATCCATCCTGACTACACAAAATCCTGAACACAAAATTGTTCATGGTTTTCCAGAAGTTGGCTGGAGCTCCAAGATTATCTATTACATTCCAGGGAAGAGGAGATCCCTTTGAAGGCAAACAGTCGGTGGTATTACATGGCTCATAAGTGGCCATTAATTCATTCATTTCACGAGCGTCAAAGAGTATCAAGGATCTACTTGGCTTTTCCTATGAAAGTAAAGAGAGTCATATTGTTGTTATGAACTGAATCATGTCCCCCCCGAAATTCATCCACTGAATGTGGTTGCAACCTTCGATGTGAGTGTATCTGGAGATGGGTCTTTAGGGAGGCAGTGAGGTTAAATGAGATAACAAGTGTAGGACCCTAAGCAAGAGGACTGATGTCCTTATAAGAAGAGGAAGAGACTGCAGAGTTCCTTCTCAGTCCTCATGCAAGCACACGGCGAGAAGGCGATGGCCCACGCACCAGGAATAGAGCACTCCCCAGAAACGAACCCCATGGCGCCTTGATCTTGGACTTGCCAACTTCCAGAACCGTGAGAAAATAAATGTCTATTGTTTGAGGCACCCAGTCTGTGGCACGTTGTTAGAGCAGGCTGAGCAGACCAATAGAACAGTTCCGTGGAATGTCTGGGCGAGAAGCGATGTCTGAGCCAGTCCCTGCAAGATGACTGGTATCTGGCCATGTTCAGGGAGCAGGGAAAGGCCTTCTAGACCATGAGAATGGCAAGAGCAGATGCAGAGGATTTAAAAGGCTTCGGTGTTTGGGGCCGTGTTGCCAAGAACGGCTGGGTCACAGAGTACGATGCATTCAGAATGTCACGAAGCCACACTCTGAAGCTAATAGCTCCTGGGCCATGATGCATGAGAAGCTATTCCGGGGAAGCAGAGCTGCTCTTGGGCGAAACTGGAGAGCCTTTGCCCATTTGTGATCAGGGGAGGCATGCCGGCATCTGTGGGGAGGCAAGCCTGGGGTGCAAAGTCCAGAAGGGAGAGGTCAGAATCAGCTCCAGGTTCTCGGCCATGAGCCTGTCTTTGCCTGGGACCCGCACAGGGTGATGTGGCTGCTGTTAGTTCTTGCTTTGTATTTTCTGGGTGTCGAAGACTTTGAGAAAAGAGATTACATGACAAATCCCACAATTTTTAATAATTTTGTAGCTCTATGTCTATTCTCAACCATCTTTCATCGTACTTCCTCTTCTAGACTCTCCTAAAATCTCAAATTGTTCTCCATGTATTATATAAAACACATCTCTGTGATTCTACCTTCTAGCTACCTATTTATCAAACAATTTTGAGACCCAAATGAACTCTCCCTCCCCAAAAAAAAGGGTGCCAGCTGTGAATCCGCAAGTTGTTCGTTTACGCTTGCAACATCGAGTGCCAGGCAGGCAAGGTAACTTTGGAGCGAAACACTGGGTGCAGCACCATCCTCTGAACAGAGCTTCTTGTCCTGTTGTCCCTGCCCGGAGTGGCAGAAGAGCCAGAGGCCACCCTTGGCGGAGCCCTAAACCATTTCCCTTTCTGCTGAGTCTCTAGTCCTCGCAGATCCGTCAGCTCTGACGTTGCTCCTCGCTGGGGCCGGGAGGTTGGTGCACAGAACGCTGGTGACCCTGCAGGACAGCGCCAGGCTGTTGGCACAGAGATACACCGGCTGAGTCCCAGGCTCGGAGAAATTCACGTGCAGCTCAGACTGATAGTCACGCAACTGCTGCATTGAGAATTAATCCCAAGAAGTGTCCTTTTGCTCTGAATCATTCTAATATGCCAAGAGCTGGGGGCCCTGACCCGGGGCCTATTGGACTCAACATACCCTGGGCTGCCCAGAGATAGGGGAATGTCTCGGTGTCACTTGCTGCAGTCCTGCTTTGATCAGGTGTCTTGGTGTTTGGGTGATTCTAGAATCCACTGGGACTGGAAGGGAAGGACACAGGGGCTGGGGAAAGAACACGAGAGGGAGCCTGATGATATCAGCCACAGATTCAGGGGCTGTCAGGCTTGCAACAGAGATGTCCCACCTGTTTCAAGGACATACTTGCTCCCAGGAGACAAAGGTCCGCACAGTAGAGGAGCCATGGCAGGTGGAGCAGAACTGGACAGGTTTCTTCTTGCTCTGAGTTCTGGTCCTCCGAGAGCTGAAGATTCGGGCATCCCTTCTCCGGAGTTTAGGCAATAATGTCACTGCTCTGATGTCACTGTTTCCTGGTTCCCATGAACTTGGCCTTCCTTGCCAGCTTCCTGGCTAGCCTGATCCAGGAACTCTGCTTTGTCCTGCAAAGCCTCTTACGTAACACGTAGGGTGGGGCTGGGACGGTCTAGATGAGCAGGGTTTAGGCCACAACCCATTCCCACAGCTCCTTTGCTTTTCCTCTGAGGCAAGTGTTCCTCCCTGGCCAGGACAAGCTGTCTGCCCCCTCCCAAAACGACCCCCTCATTTCCCCTTGCAAAGCTTGGAGAGACTCCCTAATCACTGTGGAGCTCAAGTTCTGGCACCCCGCTGGGACAGCATCCCCGCAAATTAGTGTTTACACCACCAAGCCTTGTAGGGGATAAAAGCACCAAATCAGGCTGTTCCTTAACCCTCCCTGTCCCAGGTAGCTGACTGGCTCTGGCTTCCTTCTCCGTCCCAGCAGCTTTGGGAGTTCGGCAGTTCCACAGTGCCCCCTTGTGGCCCATTGGGCAATAATCAAAATTTTGCCTTTGCCTGGAGGGCAGAATCCTGGGGTGTTTAAATGAGGGACCCTTTCACTATTTGTTTATTGCACTTTTTTTTTCTATCCCCCTACCCCGCCCTTGCAGAAAAAAAAAAAAGACAAAATATAGCCCTAGCTTCATGGTAATAAAAATAAAGGTGACTGGAGGAAATGTTTAGCTTTGGAAAAAACTGAGTCAACCTAGCCTAGGTTAGGCGGCGTTGCTTAAGGAGGAACTGTGGCAGAGATTACAGAGACACAGCCTGTCTTTCTTATTGCAGATGGACTCCCAATGCATTTTGGATGACTAATAATCACCTGAAGTTGTTTTTGCTCTGATGACCAGACAGCTTGCTCAGGGCAGACCATTCAGACAGGCCTGTTTGCAAGGTGCTGTTTAATCAGCTCACCCCAATAAGGAAAATAATATATTTTTAAAAAGATTTTATTTATTTATTTATTTGACACAGAGAGCAAGATCACAAGTAGGCAGAGAGGCAGGAAGAGAGAGAGGGGGAAGCAGGCTCCCCGCTGAGCAGGGAGCCCGATGCGGGACTCGATCCCAGGACCCTGGGATCGTGACCTGAGCCGAAGGCAGAGGCTTAACCCACTGAGCCACCCAGGCACCCCAAGATTTCATTTTTAAGGAATCTCTGCACCCAGTGTGGGGCTGGAACCCCCAAGAGATCAAGAGTCTCTTGCTCCACCAACTGAGCCAGCCAGGTGCCCCTAGAGAATTTGTTTCTTTCTCCTCTAACCTTACTCTTTTAGAAACCTTCTTTTTGCCTCTGTTCACTGATAATAGAATGTCCATTTCCTGTATAGGGTAGCGAATGTGTATATGATTAAATTTCTCTAAGCTTCCTTCAATGTCCATGTAGGAAATAAAATATTCTAACCCTCTCTATAGAATGCTAGGAAGGAGAAGCTAGTCTGGATTAATGTAAGGTAAAAATAAATAAATAAATAAATAAATAAACAGAGGAATTTGGGAAAACAGAATCTGAGAAGGATTTTAATTCCTAAACCAGTTAACTTCCACCCAGTTGCTACTTCTGACTTCATTTACTTTCAATGTAAATTTCTTTAAATATTTACATTTGACTTAAGCGTTATTAAATTTCAAACAGCGCAATTTCATAGAGTGAATATAGATATTCTAATATAATCTTATTTCTTGACTTTCTAAATCCAAAGACAAACAGCCTCATCAAATACCAGTGCCAATGAGCTATGATCAGTGACCCCCCCTTTTTTTTTTTTTAAGATTTTATCTATTTATTTGACACAGAGAGAGAGATTATAAGTAGGCAGAGAGGCAGGCAGAGAGACAAGGAGAGGAGGAAGCAGGCTCCCTGCCGAGCAGAGAGCCCGATGCGGGCCTCGATCCCAGGACGCTGAGATCATGACCTGAGCCGAAAGCAGAGGCTTTAACCCACTGAGCCACCCAGGCACCCTCGGTGACCCCTTTTAAGATGCAACCCAGAGGAGGAAAAATCCCACCGGGAGTGAATCTCCATGGATATAAACCAGATAAAATTATCTAAAGCCCAGATGGTAATGTTCTTTAACTGAATACTTTTTATGAATTTGTGCTCATGTAACTCATTAAAACCTTTTATAACAGCAGCTGATGTGTCTTACTGGGTTTCTGATGGCAGATAAGGAGAAACTTCTACCCAAATACATAGAAATACAAACTATCAGCATATGTCACACTAAGAAACTATATTTCTCTGCTTTAAGGAATACCTGGCATTTTTTGGATTCAATTAGGTAGAATTTCTGGATTGCCAATCAATTTTTAATTATAAATATAAATATAATCTTACAGATATGTAAGAATGCTTTAGTGGTGCCAGAGACCAAGATAAATAGCCATTGTATTTCAGACAAGAGGATCCCAGCCGATATTATAAAGATTGGCTTCTGGATACTACTAGCATTGCTGACTAGCATGATTTCCTGTCTTTTTCGCCAGAGAAACCTTATGAGGCAAGAAGCTAAAATGAACACTAGAGACTAACCAACAACCAAGAGAATATTCTGAAAGGACTGAGCCATTTGGGGCTGGCCTCCAAAAGACAGATAATCAACTGGACAATATATATCCCTAGAATGTGAGTTACTGAACCGTATGAACCAAGAATTTAAAATAAGCATGACAAATAAGATGTCGAGCACGTAAGAATGCATAGGACCAACTTATTGAAGATCTTAACAGTAACATTCCTAGCATATTTTACATCGACATTTCTAAGTGTTTTATTATGGGGAAGAATGTTCATGTCATCTGAAGATAAGATACGTAAGATAAGAGAAGTCAATGCCTTGTATAAACGCTAAGAATTTTTGTCCAGTAGGAGCTAATATAATTAATTATTTTCCTAAAATAATGACTTATTCTTGGGGGCTTCCCCCCTTATTTTCATAAAAGCAAGACTTCAGCTAATAAAGTTATAATCCAGATAAGACCTAGGAAATTGTCTTTTCTGCAAAAACTGGGTGGGATTTCTTAGAGTTTTCAAAATCGTGGAAGAGTCCAAGGCCCTTCCCAAGGTTTCTGACCCTCCCATGGACAATCGTTTCCTTCCGGTCTTCTCTACCCTTGCCACCTCACCTGGCCACCATGAAGTCTTTTTTTATTCCTTCAACAAAACAATGCACATCAATCATTGGAGAGTTTAGTAGAATCTCCCGAAGATTTGGGACATCCTACAAAGGAGTCACGTGGTGCAGAAGGCAGATCTTTACTCTTTCTCTCCACCCGTAATCACGATGGCCCCTTTCAAGACTTTCCAGGGTCTCAAGTTCTTCTGCCTGCGTTATCTAGAACAATGCCATCGACATTTGCTTTGCATTTCCTGCAGTTACATTAAAATATTCCTTTCAACAATATTCTCTCTAGGAAATGGGGTGGAAGTTATGAAGACACTAAAATCTTAGTTTTCCTACATTCAAAATTATGGTTAATCAATCTTTATTTCTTGAGTGGAACACATCTTTATCCAAAGATAACCTTTTCTAAGTTTTCATTTGCACTGTCCTTTACTTTTATTGTTGTAATTAAATGTGAATAACACACAACTTAGCATTTTCAAGTCAAAGGTGCAATGGCATTAACTACATTCACATTCTGGAGCCGCCATCACCGCCATCCTTCTCTAGAACTCTTCATCTTCCCCAGCTGAAACGCTATCCACTAAACGCTAACTCTCACCCCTCCCTTACCCCAACCCGGGAACCACCGCCTACCTGCCCTACTATTTTCCGCAGTGGCTGCGTTATTTTATATTCCCCTCCGCCGTGCAAAGGGGATTCCATATCTTTACCGCCTCATCAACACTTGCTCTTCTCTGTTCTGTTCTCACCTTCAACGTTATTCATGTTACCGGGTATGATGTTCTTGAATTTTGGAAATGAATGGGAACTTACTGTTGTTGCTACTTTAAAAGCTACTTTAACTGCTTATCGAATCTCAAGTGGCAAGTCAACATCGGTCTCCAACATTTTGGCAAGTAGTCTTCATCTATAAAATCTACTCGTTGAGGAACCACTGTACTTGAAGACAAGACAGTCTTTCCTCACACAGACTGGACTTTACAAAACAACATGCTAGCCTTGGCATCACTAGAAGCTGTCAGTAAGGATCAGGTGAGTCGGATTATGCCTGGGAGACAAGTCTTTACGATGTGAGCAGAGGGCATGCGCTAACCCCTAATAATCTCACAGCTCACCTGGAGAGTTGTTCCACAAGAGGTAGAGCGCCAACTGAAATCCAACAAGGGGCTTGTTCCAAATTCCCAGCTGGTGGTGATAGGGGGGCCAGAAAGGGCTCCTGGGCTTCCTTCTGGTTAGGGCATGGGCCTCATCAGCAGGAGGCCATCTGTTCTTTCTGAGCTGAGCGGCTATGCCCATGCAGTTTTGTGGACTCACAGACTGGCACAGAAGTACAGAGACGTCTGGTTGGTGCTGGTTGACTTCAAAGTCAAGGGAAAATTCTCTCTATGTTTTTGAGATGTGAACACTTCAAGCACATCTCTTTTGGCTGTAAGTTCAGCACTATCTGACTAAAGAATCAGACTTGGTCTGATGATAGATGTAATTTGCAAAATGGTTATTTTTTAAGAACATTCAAAGATCAGCTTCTTTTCCATTTCTCTGACAGGGGTCTTGGTATCTGGCATCCGTGGGTTCCATCAGAGAAGGGTATGTAAGCAAAGGTAGATAGAGGGAAACAACAGTTGTCTTAATGAAGGAATGTCCATTCCTTCTGCAATGGATCTGGAACTGAAAGGCCCATGTCACGAGTTCCCTTCTGTTTCCTGAACTTACATGTTCCCGAGAGACAAAAGGCCACAAGACGGAGAAGCCTGGCAGCTGTGGCAGGTCAGGGCACGAGGGGGTGACCCCCAGCCGAATACTCTGGTGTTATTGGGGAAGAGCTGGTGATCTGAGCCGCTTCGCCAGCCATTAGCCAGGTCTTCCTGGGATGCCAGTCTCCCTCCAGGTTTTTAAAGCCCAGAATCCCCTCTTATCTGTCTCAACATCAGTCATTCTCCCTTTCTTTCCTTTTTCTACAATAGGGCATTACTCGGTGGAACTGGGTCCAGAGAATAGGCTCACACCCTAGTTTCTCTGAACTTTCTTTGAGGGTAATAGTCCTCTGTATACACTGCCCCTGGCAATCCAATCGGCTCCTTCAAACTTGCTCGCTGGGGGCGCCTGCGTGGCTCAGTCATTAGCCTTCCACTCGGGTCATGATCCCAGAGTCCTGGGACGGAGCCCCACATCAGGCTCCCTGCTCGGCGGGAGGCCTGCTTCTCCCTCTCCCACTCCCCTTGCTGGTGTTCCCTCTCTCGCTGTGTCGGGGTGGTGTTGCTAATTTTTCCATTTGACAGACTGTATGTAATTTACATTTATTATTATGCATTTCACTTCATGTAATAAAAAATGTATCCCACTGTCCAGAGCCAACAACCATTAATATTTTTGTATCTGTCCAGACAGAATTCTTCTAAAATTACTTATGAAATATACATGTTATCAGATATTCACAGTGCTCCCTAAATTGACCTTACAAAAGAAGAAGTCAAATCAAATCAAATATTTGTGGATATCCAAAAGGTACTAATTCTGGGCCCTAACATATGAACCGTGAAGCGCAGCTTTATGCCACGGCTCGATTCCCTACATGTCCCCAGGAAGCCCCAGGCTTGTCTATTGTTCCGGAATCATCCTCCACCTTAGGCTGACCCCAGCCAGGGGAGACTCCTGCAGATTCCCATCGGCTGGGTTGCGCCAGGGACCTGTACTTCCTCCCAACCACCAGGAAAAGGGGCTTAGGATGCTGTTTCCAGGGGTCAGGATTGGGGGGACGAAGGGCTCCTGGCCCCGGTGGACCATCCCGGTGCCCTGTTCTCTGCCGCTGCAGCCCCCGATGCAGGGCGCGCTCACCAGCGCCAGTGTGCTCAGCCCTTAGTGGCTCCTCGGGGACTGAGGGATGGTGTCGTCAGTCCCCCTTGCAGGGAGATCCCCCAGCAAACCCCCACCTGGGCCACCACGGCCCCTGCTCCCAGCACCATTTCTCTCGTTCTCTCCGACAGCTCTTTCCCCAAGATTGAATCCTCTTCCTGCTCAGCCCTCTGAGAGGAGTCCCAGGGACGAGACACAGGCTGCGTAAACATATGTCCCACTTCATGACTGTCATTCAAGTGTAATAACAGCACCCCTTCTCTCCCCAAGGGGTCCCCTTTGGGTGATGAATCATGGTGACCCTAAACATAGGAGAATGTACATCTTATCTGCATTTTGTATGTTCTCTCCATGGTGGTTCTGACTCAGCAGCCCCAGCGCACCCTTTCCAGAGGGCTTGGCCGCTTCCTGGCATGAAGGAGAGCTCTCGGATTAGAGCCGGCTGACTCCTGACTAGGGCAGGCTGACCGTGGGACGGGCTCTTCCTCTGACACCCACGCGTCCCTGCGGTGCCCTAACCACACTTCCCATGTCCTGGGGTAGGATATCGTCTGTTCAAAGAATAAATGAATGGGTTAGGAAATGGATGAATAAGTAGGTGTATAACCAATATGATACACTCGACTAGCCTGGAACACTGATACTCACTTATCTTTCTGATTGAACTCTTGAAGTCTATCTGCCTTATTAATAGGAAATATAGTATCTCCCTCATAAAGTGCTCCCTACATCATCCCCTCAGCTGAATTTTCAAGAATGCCTGGGTCTTAGCTCCTGAAAAGTCAGTCCTTTACAAGTTCATCGATAGCCTTTACAAGTTTCAATAACCTCTATAGCCTTGTCTGGTCACTCACTTGGCCATACTTGCCCCATCCTTGGGGGCCACAGCCACATTCCATGGTCTCTGACAATGTTTCCTCAACATCACAGCTCCAGGTACCCCTGTGCAACATTTCCTAGTCTACAAATTAAAGTTAACTTCTGGGGCACACCTGGGTGACTCAGTCAATTGAGCATCGGACTTTTGACCTCAGCTCAGGTCTTTGTGGGTTTTTTTTTTAAGACTGTATTTATTTATTTGAGAGAGAGGCAGAGAGAAAATCTCAAGCAAGCAGACTCCCCACTGAGTGAGGAGTCCAACATGGGGTTTGATCTCACAACCCCAAGATCATGACCTGAGCCGAATCGAGAGTTGGGCTGGGCCACCTAGGCTCCCTCAGCTCAGGTCTTGGTCTCAGGGTTGTGAGTTCAAACCCCGTGTTGGGCTCCATGCTGGAAGTGGAGCATACTTAAAAAAATAAATAAATAAACTTCCGAACTGAACTCTGTTTCCGGGAAGCTGCTGCAGCCCCACACCCTCAGGCAGGAAGGGCTACAGAAAGCCTGAGAGCAGAGAAGCTGCAAATTTGTGCAAGGCGAGAAGCATCTCTGCAAGGCGCAGAGTCCCCCATCTGTGCAGCCTGGGGCTTCCCAGTGAGGATGGTCTGGGAGGCAGGCATCTGGCCTGAGAAGGGAGTCTCCAAAAAATCTGCCTTCTCTGAAGGAACCTTGTTATAGATGGAAAACAGTCACTCCACTCCCCTTTCTGGGGGTTGTCGGTACCAGAGGAAATACACGCGACCAGAAATAGGGTCACACCTCCGAGCCACGCTCTGTCCCATCTCTGTGATATAGTGGCAAGGACTTTGGCCGACTCCAGGTGCCGTGTGTCCTCTGGGAGGAGACAGAGGCCAGAAAGAGAACAAGGCAGAAGTTGAGAACTGGCCTTAGATAAAGGGGGTGGAATAGGAAGGTCCCCACATTCTCAGAGCTCATCTGCTCCCAGGAGACCAAAGGTCACCCAGCAGAAGAGCCCGCTGTCCATGGCAGGGGCAGGGGGAGGGGAGGCCTCTCTCCGTGGGGCATCTGGGCATTAGTAGTCCAGGGAGGAGACCCTGTGATGTCACCGTCTTGGGCGGCACCCACAGACACAGGAGCACCCCCATGGGAGGGAGCTGGAGGCCTCAGTACCGCCCTAGACACTTAATGCCCCAGGTTCAGCCCCCTGTGTACACCGGAGCAGGCAGGCCCCCCACAGGCCCCAAGCCAAACTCTGCAGCTGCAGAAGGACGCTTGCAGAAGAAGGGCTTCAGACCAGCAAGGCTGGGGATGAAGACCTGAGCAGACTGGTGGGACCCGTGTTCCTTCCCCCCCAGCGCATGAGACCTACAGTCCAGAGGCACTGACTCTGGGATCACGGTTCTGAGCCCGATGACTTAATGCTGGGAAAAAAAGAGCCCCAAGGAAGAAATCACCCTACAAACATCAGTGTGGAGAGGAGACCAGGTGAGGAACGGAGACCTGATACCTGGCCGGACAGTCCAGGGCGAGGGAAGGAGGGCGGACGAGAATGTAAGTGCCCCACCCACTGTCGCCTGGCTCGGAACTGGTGGAAGGGAGAGCCTGGTTTGCTGCCTGTGTGGCTTAGAGCCGCTGTCCGTAGATTTGGAGCTTGGATCCAGGCTAGGGCTTGAGGGCTGGCCTTGAATGGGAAACAGAAAAAATCAGAAAAGGACAGCTGGATTATGGAAGAGAAGAATGGGTGAAGACACACACACACACATCTGTCTCAGTTCGATTTTCGGGGTCTCCTACTGTCCTTTGCAGCTGGCTTGGGCCCTGGGTCCTTGCCTGGAAGTCCCTTCTCTGATTCCCCAAATCTCAGAGTTGACCTGGTGTGGCGACCCCCCTACGGCGGGGGCTCCTTGGTTTCCCAGGACAGAGGCTCAGAACCCACAGACGTGCAAAGTCAGGAGTGACACACCTCCTTGGAGGGCCCTGCGCTCTCCTCTGGTCCTCTTGAGGGACCAGATTGTAGGGTGTGACTTGTGGGGACACCGGTGTTTGTTTAGAGGGTGCCTGTGAAGCCTTATGCCAAATGACCCACTTTATTTCATGATAGAAAAGACATAAAAACAGTACCGAATCCAGATATGTTTATCGTTTAATGAGGTGACAGGGAAGAGTCACACCGGGTGAGAGAAACTTCACACTCTGAAGATGGGCCTAGATTGGAGAGTAGCCACATGAATTGCATTGGCAGGTGGTACGAGGGTCTGAAACTTCCCTCAGGGGTCGCCACTGTCCCTGGAGCGCCTCCTAGAGGAGAGAGGAGGGAGCCTTTGTGTCAGAGTCCAGGACACGGGGCTCTGCTCAGCCCTTGGGGTCTGATGGCCCGTGCAGGACTGAGGGGCTTTGCAAGGGGCAAGGCCAGAAAATATGGGGTTCAGCACGGTCAGCCCCGAGGATGCAGTCCTGCTCGGAAATGGCAGGGGGCGTCCCCTCTGACGGCCCCTTGTGAGCCACCTTCCCGGACAGGGGACTCTGGCTGATAATGCAGGATGTGAAGACCTGAGGCATGAGGATTAAAGCCACAGAAGGAAAAGGCATCAGGCCTGAAAGCTTCAAAGGCTGAGAGGAAGAGAAGGCCCGGTGGAGCTGAGTCCCTGCAGTGCAGCCCACAGTCACCTGGAGAACTGTGATCCACACCTGATGAGGGAATATCGTCCTCAGTGGTAGGAACTGACAGCCCCGTGGTGAGGGAGGGAGGTGTTCTGGAAAAGAGCTGAGCCTCTTTGGAGCTGGGACCTGGGCTGAGATGCAGGATCTCAGGAGGATGGAAGGAAAAGTCAGAAAAAGGTACCTGTTGGCAGGGGGCATGTCAGCCGTGCTGTGGCCAGAATGTAAAGTGGCTCCTGAAAGGTACCCCAGGGCCAAGTGTCGACTGGACGCTGCTCAGAGGATGAAGCTGGACCATCTCTGGGCTTCATTCAGCTCAGGCACAGTCTGGATCAAAGCAGAGCCAGGACCCAGTCTTGGGGGTCCTTGCCAGGGATTCAACATTGCTGCACGCAGTGAGCTGACAAGGCAGCAGGAGGGTCTGGGGTCTCTGGCTGGGTCCTCCAGGGAATGCTGAGCTGTGCGTCGGTTACCCCCACGGCTTCCTGGTGGGACTCAGGAGGTTTGTGCACAGGAAGAAGTTGAGGGTGCAGGGCTGTGTATTCACTGCTAGCACAGAGATACAGGGCGGAGTCCTTGGGGACCAGGGTGTCCACCTGAAGGTCCAGCTGGGAGTTATCTGGGCGGTGAGGTTTGAACCGACTGGAGGCAGTCTCATTTTCAATGACGTCCTTAATGTTGTAGGCAAGCATGATCTTCAGCGGCTCCTGAGCGCTCTGCTTATACCAGTACATGGCATTGTGTCCCAGATGTTGTTTGCACTTCAGGGTCACTTTCCTCCCCATCCCTGTTACCAGATGTTTTGGGGTCTGGATAACTCCAGGGTCCATGGAGACTGTTGAAAGAAAAGGACACAATTCAGACAAAGCCCAGAGAGAAGAGTGTCCCTACAGGCAGAGGGACTTGGCTTGGGGTCCAGGGGCAGCGCCCTGGAACCCGAGACTCACCTGCTCCCAGGAGACAGAGAGCCACCCAGGAGGGCAGCACGCAGCCCATGGTGGAGTCAGGGCCCAGGTGGGCATCATCTAACGAGGGCGCCCTGGGGAGGGGCTGGGCTCTGGTCTCCTGGGCTGTGGTTGGTGGTTTGCCTGTGATGTCAGTGCCCCTGCGGGTTGCCCCAAACACAGCGTGTTCCTTCCTCCCCTTTCACACCTTGTATAGCTTCTGACAGAGGGTGGGTTGGCACTGACTGGGCTGAGCTAACGCTTGGACGGTTGCTCTCACGTAGGAGCGACAGTTCTCATCATGTAGGCTCTCTATCCCCATCCTCCCAAGACCCCTCTCAGCAAGAGAGCATTTCTGCTTCACGGGATCTCCTTCCCTTCAGCTCAGTCCTGCAGACCTCTCTCAAGGTGTTTCCTCAGGGTCTAGGCTCCATGGAGCGCTTTGGCCAGCTCTGTGGACGAGGGAAATTGGAGGCCAGGCTTCCACTGGGGATCGGTGGCCACCATTACAAAGGCAGGGCTGTGATGCCAGCCAGGAGGCAGGAACTGGGCAGCCTGGCTGAGGGGACAAGGGATCAGGCATCCTCAGCCCCAGTCCTGAGGGCACAGTGCTTGGCTGGTCTTAGAGCAGACGCGATGCTGAGGAACCACACAAGGCATCCCAGGCAGGAAAAAGGGAAATTGATTTGAGAATGGTTTTAGTTCACTGCCTTCGAGGTATCTGCACCTGATCCTTCCAACTGACATCTGGTTGGAGCCCCAGTGCCCTGCCTCCCCCTCACCCCTTTCCACTCTTCCCTCCCTTCCCCCCTCATCCAGCCTCAGTTTGCCATAGAGCCACAGCGCCCCCTTGTGGCCAAGGCCGCACATTTCCCGGATGGCAGGCTTCTAACCAGCCCAGGGGCAGCAATGAAGAGGATGCCTGTCCCTCACTCACCACAGAGGAGGGGAGGGGGCCTGAGCTGTGATGGGTACAAGATCCACGCACCTGTGAAGAGCAAAGGAGCCTCTGAAACAACAAAAAGAGTCTGCAGCATTGCCGTTCATCCACACACCTGGGACATTCAATCTCTACTCATTCTAATACAAAAGTTTATCAGAATTTCAGTGTGGCCCATAAAACAATAAATGTGAGGGTCAGCGGGTGAGAATTTAAGGGGAGGGGTTGGATATTCTCCTCCTGCACCGGTTACATATATGACGGCTCTCAGGTTCACTACAGTTGGACATAGTCCATTCTGAGACATGAACCTGAACTTAACCCGGGTGGACAGGCTAGCGTGGTTACTATTGTATTTATAATGCTGCAAATCCAGTGCAACTAGAAGACAGGGATTAGTCCTTCTCCGACGAAAAAGCAAAAACAAGAATAAATAAACTTTTATTGCTTAGTTCAGCTCCCAGTTAGTAAAATACCAAAGATGACGAAAAACAGTACAATGTCAACTGAAATCTTGAACATCAAGTGGAAACGAAAGCTAAGTTGCCCTGGTAACAGTAGCTAACATAAGGTTTTCCCAAAGCAAGGGGCAGGTGAAAGGCGAGTTTAAGTCATCTGAATCATCGGCGTGCCTGAAGAAGGGAAATGATGGAAGGACAATCTGAATCACAGAGAAGCAGCAGCGAAGGGACAGAATGGTAAACAGGTAAAGAAATTCAGGTGTACATTGTCTCTCTGAAAGAGTAGTAGCAAATGATGCTTGAAGATCCCAAGACAGCTTGGATGTGGGGCAAGAGTACTGGAAAGGACGCCTGAGAATGAGTGTAAGGAAATTCTCTTTATCGCGGCTACTTCCTGACCTGCAGGCACATTGTGCGTCCAGAAGGCTGAGCAGAGGACAGATTCTAGTTGGCTGGACAGCGGAGCAGAGAGTTCAGAAGACACTGGTTTTCAGACCCATTTAGGATGAGAGACATTGGTGAATGTACTGTGAGTCCTCATTGAGACCCCAAGAAGGCCATGTGCTAGTAATAATGACCATAGGCCAGGGCCCCCCAACAGGGAGGACAAAGTTAAAATAGATTCTAGCAATTCCTGCATTGGAAACTGCCAGGTTGAAAACTAACATTCTTTAGAAGAGCATAAAGAATCCAGAGCTTCTATTCTATATTGTCCACAATGCCCCCCAGAAACCCTTTTTAATCTTCCCTGAAGAATATCATAGAAGTCTCCTAATTGTGTGTTCCATCCCCAAACTCTCACTCTTCTGATCCGGATGCTACCAGTATTGTTGTACCAAATACAAACTTGCTCATGTTTACTCACTTCAGGTAGGACCAACACAACTAGCTGCTGCCTACAGATCTGTGCCCAAAGTCCTTTCAGCATCTACAATCCCCTCCACCATCTGGGTACTGCCTGCCATGGATGATCTTCAAGACGCCACTGGATCAGAACTGGAAAGAGTTTCCATGGCCTTCTCCTGGAGGGAGGGAGTCAGCAGTGCACAAGCCCGCCCCTTCTGGTGCGTATCCCAGCCCTTTCGTTCTATGTTACCTGTTGCCATGAACTTTCATGCTTTTCCAGAGATTTTTCTATCCAGTGAACTCATTGATAATCTGAATTTCCTTAGGGTCGTAGACACTTTTAACTTTATCTCATTTTCCTCTGGGCTTTTCTCATCAAATACCTTTAGTGAACATGGTGTTTGCAATTAAGATGTCCGTACAATAAGCACCAATATGTGCAGCAGAGAAATTCAAGGCATGGCTCCTTCCATCAGTTAAGATCTTCAGTGCATGGACAAGGTCCTTTCTTGTTTGTCAAATACTGCATACTTCAGTGAACTTGTTCATGCAGTTGGTAAGTAGAATTCTGTCAGGCCTGTGTGAGCATAACTCTCGAACCGCCCCATCAGTATATACCGATGGCAGCCCATACTGGACTGGGAACTCCAGTCGGGGATGTAACGGGGGCCAATGGAGCCTCAGCGTCTAGGGAACCTGTGTCCCCACAGCTTCTGGGTGGGTCAGGAGGTTTATGCCCAAGGAGGCAATGACTTTGCAGGGCTGTGTCTTGGCTGCTGGCACAGAGATACACACCAGAGTCACCAGTTTCCAGGGAGTCGACGTGAAGTTTTAAATGAGCTTTGTCAGGAGATTCAGGTAAGAAGCGCCTTGGAACCGTTTCATTGAGAATGAGTTCCTTATTGTTGTATGTGAACATGACTTTCAGCAATTTCTGGGAGTCCTGCTTATACCAGTCCATGGCATCATGGCCCAGATTTTGTTCACATTTTAGCAACTTCTTATTTCCTGTCTGCGCGATGAGGTACTTTGGAGTCTGGGAAACTGCTGTGTCCAGAGGGGCTGAGAAGGAAAGGAGCAGAATTCAGATGAGTCCCAGAGGGCAGGCTGTGTCCGGACACATGATGGACAGGCTTAGAGACTCAAGGTGGCATCTTGACACCTGGACCGAGGACTCACCTGCTCCCAGGAGGCAGAGGACCACACAGCAGAGGAGCCTGGAGCCCATGGTGGAGACGGGCACAGTCCTAGCCAAGGACTCTGGTCCTCGGTGGTAAGAACGAAGATGTGGTTCTCGCCGCCCTGACAGCTGCTCTGCCTGTGACGTCACAGCCTCGATGCCTCCCCGTGCTGGGCCTCCGTGTATTTCATTGCCTGCACTTGTCCCTTTCAAGACATTTTACTTTCTCCTCCTTCCAAAGGAACTTGGAATTTCTAGGGATCGTTTGAAGGGGGCAGCATATTGCATCAAGGGTGTTTCTCTGTCTCCTGCGTTTTCCCTGCCCCAGATCGGCCCACCTCCTCCCTGTCTCCCCGTTTTGACTCCACCCTCAGAGTTGAGCTAGTTTCTCTTCTGCGGATCTTCTCCTCCTTCTTCACAGTAATGCAGGGTGATGGCGCTCAAGTCCCGGCTCCCTGGAACGTCTGACGTATGCTCCTCAGCCCCCCTGACTACTTCAGTCGTGGGCAAGAGACCCACTGCCGGGGCTGCCACCAGGTCTCCAAGCTGGAGACCATTTAAATGCACGAATGAATGATGGGAGCAAGGTCTGTTGATGGTTCACCTTGAGGGTGAATAGACTGCAGCCCGATCCCTGTGAGGGTCTCTCTGTCTGTGGGGCAGAGCCATGCGGGGAGCAGGGGGTGACTAGGGAGTGAGAAGTCATTATGGGGCAGGAGCAAAGCAGCTGGAGAGCTGAATGACAGCATGGATGTTTGGGGGAAATCGGGTGGGATGACTTTGCTGTCCTTGAGCTGTCTACAGGTCACCTTCTCTTTTGTACAAAATGTATAACCAAAGGCTCAGCCTAAGGTTTCTCAACCTCAGAGCTATTGCCCTATTGGACTGGATAATTCTGTGTTGTGGGGGCTGCATTGCAGCATCCCTGATCTCTATCCCTCTATTCACTACAAGATGTAGCACTCCCCCCGCCCAGGTGGGACAGCAAAATATCTCCGCCATCACCCAATTATCCCTGTTGAGAACCCCTGTCCCCTTTATTCCTCCCAACACTCCTCCAGCCCTCTCCTACAGCTCTCCCTTTAGGCGTGGAAGAGCCACAGCTCCTCCTAGTGGTCATCAAGGCACACTTCTCAGATCTTAGTGGCCCCCTGGCCCAGGTATAGCAGTGAATGACCCCAAGTCAGTAAGAGCTAGCCCTGACAGCAAGAACCTATGAGTGCCACACAGTCAGCACGCACACACACACACTGTGTGCCTGCACCAACTGTCAACTACTGGTTACACTTCTCCAAAGACAGGTGTTTCCTTTTTTTTTTTCTTCTTATTTGAGCGCAGAACAAGCAGTAGGGAAACCTTGGTGAACCAGACAGAATCATCCACCATCCTTCCTAGAAGGGTTAGCATGCTGAACTTGTTCACAGTCATTGAACGGCTACTTATTGCAAAGCACAGGTAAGACAATATTCTCACTCTCATGATGCTTTTGTTCTGAGAGGTGCAAAAATGCATTCACAGATTACTCTAGACATGTAAAACAGACTTCCATACGGAAGTTTGGAGTATAAGGAGGAGTACCACAGTTAAAAATTGTCCTTCATATGACTTCCAATTTCCTCATCCACAAAACAATGGGCTGAAATAAATAATGTCCGGCGTCTGCCCAGGTTTAATATTGTGTGATGCTACCAGAGGCACGCCTAGATGTTTGCCAGATGACGGGGCTTATGCTTCCCGATCCCGAGTACCTTCCTCATCGCACCCCACAGTTTACATGTGAAGCTCTGCAAAGTAAGGAAAGCAGGGAGAAAGGAGAAGAGATCATGTTCCAAAGACAAAGGATATATCTGAGGAACCACTTTTCCCTGAGAGTTACTGTCAATTTATTATCGGTCACTAGGAAGCTAAGAAGAAAAGGGAGACTGAGAGGAGGAGAAGCTTGGGGGACCTCACATGACCTTACTGGTCTGGGGAGCAGTGTCTGTGTTCGGGGACTGATGACCTGGAGAGGGTCCCAGTGAGGATCCAGGGCTTGGGGCCCAAGGCAGGAGTGGGGATTGACTGAAAATGAGCACAAAGGAATTGGGGAGGGGATGGAAGTGTTTCAGAACTGGATCATGGTGATAGTCGCACAGTGCCTAAATTAATTTCAACTCACTGAGTGTTACACGTGAAATAGGTAAATACTATGTTACATAAATTACATTTCAGAAAAGTAAAAACACCCCTGACATTTTGTTGGGCAACCAAATGTCTACAAATTAGGAGCAAAGGTGAACAGCCATCCAAAAACTGAAGTTTCACTTCAATTCAGCCCAATTATCCAGCTGATTAAGAAGACCTGCCCCTACCAAGATATCTTGGTGTAAGCAAAATGCATCCTCTCTCTCTCTCTTTTTTTTTAAGATTTCATTTATTTATTTGACAGAGAGAGAGATCACAAGTAGGCAGAGAGGCAGGCAGAGAAGGCAGGAAGCAGGTTCCCTGCGGAGCAGAGAGCCTGATGTGGGCCTCGATCCCAGGAACCTGAGATCATGACCTGAGCCGAAGGCAGAGGCTTTAACCCAACGAGCAACCCAGGAGCCCAAAATGAATGCTCTCTATAAGAAAAAACGTCATCCAGGACTTTATCTGATCTCTACAATTTCTCATATACGGTATCTGGCATTCAAACACATACTATCTGTTGTATGATGAAACAAAGATCACATGGTCAAAACCAAGAAGAAAAAACAGAAGAAACAGACCCAAAATTACTCAGATGGAGTTTTCAGACACTGACATGAATAACATATTCAACAAACTAGATGACAAAATGGAGTATTTTGTAGACAACTGGAAACTGCAGTAAATATTTAAATGGAGATTGTAGAGCTGAAATATACACAAATACCTGCGATTAGGATTTCAATATAGGGGTTTAAAAGCAGAACCCACACAGTGGAAAAGAACAGATAAAGTAGAAGATAAGTCAGATGGAAATATCTAGGCCGAATCAACTACAGAAAGAAAAAGGATGGAAAATCTGAAAACTATGTGTATAGAATTGGGCCATTATTATAGATAAGTGGCTGCTGATCAGTCGAGAACTTTCTAGGGAGTCTGAAACAAACATAAGAGCTTTATTTATTAGTTCTCATCCCTGATTGAGAGGATGGTCTCAAAGACCTTTAACTCCCTGACACTTCTGGGTTGTGCATGTGTGAGTTTCACATAGGCCATTGAGGGTCTCATCATGGCCACAGAGTACTTTAGGAACAAAGCTACATATATGGTCCATATTTTTTTTAAAGATACTTAATTTATTTGAGAGAGGGAGAGAGACAGAGCACAGTCAGAGGGAGGGGGAAGGGAAGCAGCAGAGGGAGAAGGAGACTCCTTGCTGAGCAAGGAACCTAATGTGAGGCTCGATGTGGGGCTCCATGTGGGACTGGATCCCAGGATCCTGGGGTCATGACCTGAGCCAATGGCAGACACTTAACTGACTGAGCCACCCAGGCGCCCTACGTGGTCCATATTGAAGAGGAGGTCCAATGGATAGGGAATAGATCAATGTCTGCTTGCAGTAGTTGCCTGAAATCGTTGTGGCTGGAATCAGGGGTGGGTCTGAGAAGACAGGCAGTGGTACAAAAGAGGGATTTGATATGGTCCACCCCTTGCTTCACTTCAAGTCCAAATAATAAGGTCTTCAAGGTGGTGGCCCGCTGCAATCTGTACAAACACAGGGTTAAGGCTCCAGGTCTGCTGTTAGTATGGTACTCAAAGCCCAACCTGATGTTTATTATCTCCCTTCATCACCAGTTCTAGAGTTTCTCCAACTTTGTGTCACGCTTCAGTGGTCTAAGTGGTTTTCCGGGTGGGGTGACCCAGACAGTCATCTCTGAGGGTTTGGAGCTCCTTTGGTATCTTTACTTTGTCAGACCAAGATGATTGTAATTGCAAAATTGCTATTATCACCAGGAATGTAGGCACCAAAGATGCTTAGAATAGTTCCATGAATTCCTCGTTAACCTTTCCCTGTTGCCACTGTGTAGCATTAACTCTATCACCTCATGATAATCAATATCAGTACCTCCATCCTGACCTACTGGGATCCCAGCAAGAGGAGCCCAAAATGATGATGCAGTGTCATAGTTCAGCTTCACCGGGATTGTTACTATGTCCTGTGGTAGAAGCATCCATCCCTCCTCCCCGCTCTCTTCAGGAATCAGAACTTCTTATCTAACAGACCCTAAAAATACAGGGTTAGAAAGTGTGAATTTACAACTGGATCACTGGGACCGCTGATGAGAGGGATACCTGTCCTATACCCACCCTATGGTTTTTAGATTCATGGATTGAGGACATAGTCAATGTACTCAGTGTACTCCATGTACCCCCATTTGTTCATATCATACCACATCCTAGAGAATATCATCCCAGATCAACAGGTGTTCTAGCTGAGCTTGCCCCTTAGCCAAACCTTTACTAGGACCTTTCTTCATTCTGTAAGGTCAGATGCTCCTGAGAGATACTGTATGTGAACAAAAATTGGATTCCAGGGTCATATACATATTATTTCATTCCCTTAGCTATAAATTGGGATCCTTTGGTCTATGAATTTTTGTGGAAACGCACATCACTAAGACAGTCATTCTCTAACCCTGAGGGTAGTGGTGCTGTCATGGATGTAACTGAGCAAATGAATATTTCACATAGGATCTGCTCACACCTTTTCCCCCTCCTATTCATTACTTGAGCTCAGCCTGACTTATTATGAGGATATCCATTCCTTTGTTTTGAAGTCTTCACTCTAACTTTCCTGCTCCAATTGTTTAAGAACACTGGGGTCTTGGGCGCCTGGGTGGCTCAGGGGGTTAAAGCCGCTGCCTTCAGCTCAGGTCATGATCCCAGGGTCCTGGGATCGAGGCCCGCATCGGGCACTCTGCTCAGCAGGGAGCCTGCTTCCTCCTTCTCCTCTCTCTCTGCCTGCCTCTCTGCCTGCTTGTGATCTCTCTCTCTGTGTCAAATGAATAAATCTTAAAAAAAAAAAAGAACACTGGGGTCTTAACAAAACCCAGACACTTAGTGGGGCTGCCCCATGTCAAGGTCATGGTGACCAGTCCATTCCTGCTCTGCTTCTAGATGCTGCTTGATTTTTGCTGTTGAATTCTTATCTTGCCCTCCCAGCTTGATTCTGGTGATTCTCTTGTTGGTCTAGACCTCTGTTGGCCTTGAAGTGGTGCCCCAATATTGGAATCCATTGTTACTGTTCTTTTAACTCATTCTCACACGGGTTATTGCATCAGGCCCTTACTGGGAAAGACTCATGGACAGTTCAGGACCTTGTGCTGCTTTCATGTCCTTCTGAAGATGTGTGGTTGGAAACCCTCTCTACTCTCATGCACATACCAAAACCCTTCCTTACTAATCATCTCTCCAACTTGTGAGTTGAAATGATGTTATCTAAGCTGCTAAAAAAACAAAAGAAAACAAGATGCAAAAGGAGGAAAAGAGGAAACATAAATCATTTGATGGTCACTTGCTGGGTAACAACTCTCCAATCACTGGAGTCCAAGACTGCTCTACAGTGTCCATAAAGATTCTGCAAAAAATGTCCCCTGGCCACTTCTGCCAAAGATATCCCACTTTGGCATTTTCATTTCAGATATTTGTGTATTTGGAGACAGCTGAAAAGGCAACTCCAACTGGAAAGAGATTCCCAGAGCTCAGAAAGAAAGAAACATGAAGGTTTGTGTGCAGGCTAGAGAGCTCTTTGCAAGGCTGTGTCTGTGCTGCAGGCACAGAGGTACAAGTCTGAGTCGGCCAGCTCTGTGGGCTGGATCTGCAGAGTGGAGAATGATCCATCAGGCCTTCCAGCTGAGAATCGATCCTGGAAGGTTTCAGACTTCTCCAAGAGAGTATCCTTGTAGAAGCAAATTAGAAACTCCAGTTTCTGCTTCAGTGTCTGTCTGTGCCAAAGTAGGATTAAGTGACCAGAGATGGGGTCACAGCTCAGGGTGACTCTGGTGCCCCTGTCTGTGACCTGGTGGCTGGGAGTTTGTCTGAATTCTGGCTCTGTGTGTCCTGTGGGAGGAGAAAGAAGCCAGAGATTGAATTAGGAAATGGTTTAGAAGAGCCTTAGGTAAATCCAAGATGAGAAATCCCAAAGGACTCACCTGCTTCCAAGAGACTAAAAATCACTCCACGTGGGAGCCAGGAATGCATGGCAGAGTCAGGGCAGGAATGAGTCCGCTGCATGCTCAGGCCTCTGGTCATCAGAAGCAGGTTGGGAATTCTGAGCTTCTCTGGTTCTTAGTCTGGCTAAGACATTATCATTTCCTCCAACACCCACTGTCCCTGGAGCACCCCCTAGAGGAGAGAGGAGGGAGCCTTTGTGTGAGGGCTGACATGTGACTCCCCAGGACACGGGGCTCTGCTCAGCCCTTGGGGTGTGATGGCCTGTGCAGGATGGAGGGGCTTTGCAAGGGGCAAGGCCAGAAAATATGGGGTTCAGCACGGTCAGCCCCGAGGATGCAGTCCTGCTCGGAAATGGCAGGGGGCGTCCCCTCTGACGGCCCCTTGTGAGCCACCTTCCCGGACAGGGGACTCTGGCTGATAATGCAGGATGTGAAGACCTGAGGCATGAGGATTAAAGCCACAGAAGGAAAAGGCATCAGGCCTGAAAGCTTCAAAGGCTGAGAGGAAGAGAAGGCCCGGTGGAGCTGAGTCCCTGCAGTGCAGCCCACAGTCACCTGGAGAACTGTGATCCACACCTGATGAGGGAATATCGTCCTCAGTGGTAGGAACTGACAGCCCCGTGGTGAGGGGGGGAGGTGTTCTGGAAAGGGGCTGAGCCTCTTTGGAGCTGGGACCTGGGCTGAGAGGCAGGATCTCAGGAGGATGGAAGGAAAAGTCAGAGGAAGGTACCTGTTGGCAGAGGGCGTGTCAGCCGGGCTGGGACCTGGGCTGAGAGGCAGGATCTCAGGAGGATGGAAGGAAAAGTCAGAGGAAGGTACCTGTTGGCAGAGGGCGTGTCAGCCGGGCTGTGGCCAGAACGTAAAGTGGCTCCTGAAAGATTCCCCAGGGCCACGTGTCGACTGGACGCTGCTCAGAATGAAGCTGGACCATCTCTGGCCTTCATTCAGCTCAGGCACAGTCTGGACAGAGGCAGAGCCAGGACCCAGACTTGGGGGTCCTTGTCAGGGATTCAACATCGCTGCATCCAGTGAGCTGACAAGGCAGCAGGAGGGTCTGGGGCCTCTGGCTGGGTCCTCCAGGGAATGCTGAGCTGAGCTTCGGTTACCCCCATGGCTTCCTGGTTGGACCCTGGAGGTTTGTGCACAGGAAGAAGTTGAGGGTGGGGGGCTGTGTCCTTGCTGTGAGCACAGAGATACAGGGCAGAGTCCTCAGGCTCTAGAATGTCCCTTTAAGTTCCAGCTGGGAGTCATCTGTGCGTTGAGGTGAGAATCGACTGGAGGCAGTCTCATTTTGGAAGAGATCCTCATCGCTGTAGCCAAACATGAGCTTCGGCGGCTCCTGAGCGCTCTGCATATACCAGTACATAGCATTGTGTCCCATATGTTGTTTGCACTTCAGGGTCACTTTCCTTCCTGTTCCTGTTCCCAGATGTTTCGGTATCTGGGTAACTGCAGTGTCCGTGGAGCCTGTAGGAACATGAAACTGAACTTAGAGTGTCTTAGGAAGCCAGTCCATGAGAAAACCTAGAAGCGTGAAGACAGCGATGCCCCCCTTGTTCCCAGGACTCCCCTGCGCACTGAAGACAGAGGACCATCCAGCAGGGGAGGCTGTAGCCCACGGCAGCGTCGAACCAGAAGGGACTCACTGTCTCTCTGCTTACATTCCTGTCCTCACTCCCTGACAGACGGTCTGCTATGAGGTCACTGCCCCCGTTAGTCCCTCTAGGGCTCCCATCCCCTCTTCCCCCTCACGCCCCACACCGGCACCTCCAGAGCCGGGCTTGAGTCCTGGCGTGGCAGGACGGAATGTACAGGGGCAGGTGCGGAGGCAGGGGTCCATCCCCCAGCTGCCTCAAGGAGGTTGCTCAGACACTTGATTTTTTTTTTTTTCTAGTAGCTTCCTCCCCCACCTGAATGAATAACCGAGTCTTTCCTTCCTCTTTCCACTTGACAGCACCTCCTCTGCTCAGACAGGCATTCCTTCCTTTTGGGCAGATGTCTCCCCACGCTGCCTCTCAGGGAGCCAGGACAATCCCACTCAATCCTTATCCTGGTTTAACACAGAGAGCCCACCTTGCTTGGCTTATGGAGCCTTTCCCTGGTGCCATCTGGGCATCACTTTAAGACACAGGAATTTAATGCTAACTGGGTAGGAATCACCCTTAGTACTGATGCGGTTACAAGAGAAATCTGAGGCAACTGGTACCCCCCAGAGAGTATCTCTCCTGCCTGGGGTGCTGAGCCTGAGCACGGAGCAGACACACACAGAGGATGCACAGGAGAGTAACAAAAGGTCCTACGGGTCATGAGCCATGGGGACTGCAGGCACAGTGCGATAGAGGCTGGAGAAGCACAACGTGGACTGGATTTTAGTGTCCAGATTGCGCATATACCATCCCCCAAGCCAACCCAGCAGCAAACCCTGATGCCTGAGCATTCTCTTCCTTCTTAGGCCTCCCCTCCCCCAACTCCCCTCTCTTCTCCTCCCAGACCAGCCTTGGGGATTTCAGTGAAGTCCCAGCTCCTCCTAGAGGTCAGAGGAGCACATTAACCTCCTCTGCATCATCTGCCTCCCTTGCTCTGGAGGGCATGGAGGGGAGAGTGGGGAGCAAGGGCTATGCTAGTTTGTTCAACAAGACTTTGTGAGTAAGGTGATGTTCTCATCCTCAAAATGCTTCTAGACTCATAGGAGCGATGGGATATATTTTTAGATAATATCGAGTTTGAGGAGTTTTAGTGTATGTTTTAGGAAGGTTAAAATATAATTGGTTTTTATTTGGCTTTATCATTTCATCTACTCACCTTCTCACTTCCTCAGCCCCAAAACCTGCATCAAGGGAGAGTCTGAAATACTGATCTCCAGGGCTCTGTTTAACTCTAAAAACAACATGAGCCTTTTGGGTTAAGTTTCCACCCAGATGTTTACTGGATTGCTGGGCTAGGACCTTTCTGTGCCCTGCCCCCCATCACAATAGGTAACACTTTGTAGGTACTTAACGCATACTTGTTGAATGAAGGAATATATGGACTCAGCGGAAAATAGTAAGAGACCACACATGAGTCTAACCAAATGTGATATGGTTGGCCCTGGTGTATTTGCACTGGTGGCTTACAGAAATTGAGGGCCTGGTATCAGGATACAAGGCAGAAATGGGAATGATAAAAAATAGATTTGCTTGGCATGAAGTGAGCTTTTGGTACGAATTTGTATTTTAAAGGATAGGTAAGCCAAACAGAGAACGTCAATTATCATATGGTGTCACTTATTTGTGGAGCATAAGAAATAGCAAGGAAAACACTGGGAGAAGGAAGGGAAAAATGAAGGGGGGGAAATCAGAGGGGGAGAGGAACCGTGAGAGACTATGGACTCCGGGGAAACACACCGAGGGTTTTGGAGGGGAGGGATGGTGGGGGGATGGGTGAGCCCAGTGGTGGGTATTAAGGAGGGCATGGATTGCATGGAGCACTGGGTGTTATATGTAAACAATGAAACATGGAACACTACATCAAAAACTAATGATGTAATGTATGGTGACTAACAACACAATAAAAAAAAAGTATAGGTGGCTAATAAACACTTGGAAAAGTACTCAAAAAAAATAAGGGCTAGGTATAATAATTTTCCAGTGTGTATCAAGCATCATTCAAAGGAGTTTCAGAAGTCAAAAATCGTTTCCCTTCTTAAACCATCCCTGTTGTCAGAGTTCCCATAATGATGGGCATTTGAGTATTTCCTTACAATGTAGCGCGAGAATATATTCTAGGCTCATCTTGGGCTTTCCCTGTCCATTGTGGCATCAACTATTTCTCCAGAGAGCCCTGGTTCCTTTTAGTGGATAATGGTATTTAGAGAACAAGAGATGGGGGACACCTGGGTGGCTCAGTGGGTTGAAGCCTCTGCCTTCGGCTCAGGTCATGATCCCAGGGTCCTGGGATCGAGTCCCGCATCAGGCTCCTTGCTCGGCAGGGAGCCTGCTTCTCCTCCTGTCTCTGTCTGCCACTCTGCCTGCTTGTGTTCTCTCTCTCTCTGACAAATAAATAAAATCTTAAAAAAAAAAGAAAAAAGAAAACGAGAGATGGGCACTAGATCTGGGCTTTGGGGATGCCAGCCTTGCAGGTCATCAATGGATGGAGCCTAGGGAACACACACGTGAACATGTTAACACATACGTGCACACACCTGCGCATGGAGCTTTAATTCCATATCTATCTACACACATTGAAAAGCCACAAGTGTATATCACTAATTCCAGTTCCAATTCCAGTATAAGGTTCATTCTAGTGTTCTGGCGTTCTCCCTTTCTATATTCGCAATTCCCTTATCCAATACTGAGAAACCTGGCTCCTGTTATCCTTAATAGATTTACATACGTGATCCATCTCTTCACATGTGCCCAATTGTCCACTGCAATGGCAACCTTCTCTCCCTTGCACACGCCCACCTCACCCTGCTCGGGATCTGACACCCTGTGCCAGGGAGTCCTCTTCATGTTGGAACTCTACTCAGCTCAATTCAGTTTCTGATGTGTGACATGGCACGCACCCTGCCCAGTATGGATAACCTCAGTCTGCTGGGGCTTCTGTGGCCTATACCAGGCTGCTCTCCTCAAGCACTGGCCCCCTGCTATGTTCTGGTCACGAAACAGCCATTGACTATGACCCTATAGATGTGTCCTGATTGCAATGGGTTCTGTATGGACAGGGGAATAGAACAATAAAAAATAAAAACCATAGGGTATACATCTTTGATTTTGTGTGTGTGAATATTCTAGATGGTAAGACAGCCAACATTGAGATGATGCAACTAAAAATATTACTATATGAGAGTTTACTGATCATAAAATAATAGGGTATAAGCTGTATCCATCAGCACTGGAAGGATGTATAGAAAAACATTTATCGGGGCGCCTGGGTGGCTCAGTGGGTTAAGCCTCTGCCTTTGGCTTAGGTCATGATCTCAGGGTCCTGGGATCGAGCCCCACATTGGGCTCTCTGCTTGGCAGGGAGCCTGCTTCCTCCTCTCTCTCTGCCTGCCTCTCTGCCTACTTGTGATCTGTCTCATCTCTCTCACTCTGTCAAATAATAAATAAATAAAATATTTAAAAAAAGAAAGAAAAACATTTATCATTTGGGGATTATCATAGTTGGAGAAGACATTTTGAAGGAGGGGAATTTAAGGCAAACCCGGTCCTGTACCTGTTTCCTTTTTTCTAAGAACTAGTTCTGTTACATTGTCTAACAAGAGGCTAGCATCTAGCTTCAACTCCTAATTCCTGGCATGTTATTTTTCAAGTAACATGAGGAAACTTCGGGGGTTGCCTTTTGAGATTTGTTCCTGCTATGTAAAGGGGCAGGGGAGACTCTGTTGGCCTGGAAGCTTGGCTTATCTTGCTTCTCCTGTTCACTATTCTAGAACCCATAACTTTCTGCACGCTCTGACCTCTGACCACTGACCTCTTAATTCTGACCCTCCTGATCCAGTATCACTAAGGGACAAGACTAAGAACAAATGGCTGAAAGCTTTAAACGGTTTTCTGGCTCAACACAAGGAAAAACTTTCCAACTGGATCTCCTTTCTTCAATAGAGACCAGAGACCTTTTGTGGGATGTTGTAGATGGGGCCCAAATGTCCGATGGGACAAAGAGGAACTTGAGCATTTACTCTATGCCAGAGATGGAGCTATAAACTGAGAATTTAAATATAAAACATGTGCTTCAGGAGCTCATAATCTAGTTGAAAGAACAGACAAGAAAATAAAAACTTGCGGGAGAATTCAGAGGTTTTAATAGCAATATACACAGAGCTTTAAAAAGGTTGCAGAAAGGTAACAGAAAGTTACCTAACAGGGAGTCTGGGTGGCTCAGTGGGTTAAAGCCTCTGCCTTCAGCTCAGGTCATGATCTCAGGGTCCTAGGATCGAGGCCTGCATCAGGCTCCCTGCTAGGCAAGGAGCCTGCTTCCTCCTCTCTCTGCCTGCCTCTCAGCCTACTTGTGATCCCTCTCTCTCTCTGTCAAATAAATAAATAAAATCTTTTAAAAAAGAAAAAGAAAGTTACCTAACAAATCAGAGACTGCATGGGATGGAATTAGGGATGGGCACAGATAAACGTCAGAGGTTAATTCTAGGGAGAGACGATGCTCAGGGTAAATTTTAATGGATGAATCAGAGTCCACTAGCAAAGAAATGGGGGAGGTAACCCCATTCAGCAATGACTTACCGAACAATTACTATGTGTCAGATACATGTTGGCTTTGAGGCAGAAGAGTAAGCAAATCAGACATTAGCTGTGCCCTCAGGAATTTTAAACTACCTAGAACAATCAACAATACACAGATAATCACACAATTAATATATAATTGGAAGTGTAATAAAAGAAACATAAAGTCCAACAAGAAAACTCCAGAAGGCCTGATTGGAGTTGGAGAGTGCAGGCAAGGTTCAGGATTCTCCCTGATCGGAGAGACCAGGAGAATGAGTGGGACTTTAGCAGGTACGAGTGTGGGGAAGGCGCAGAGGCGTGACCAGCATGGAATGTCCAGGCACACGGGATTCAATGCCATGCCCAGGAATCTAGTGTATCCTGACATCAATATGGGGCTACTGAAAGTGTTTTAAGCAGGAAAATGACAGGATCCATTTGCATTTTAGCAAGACCACTCTGGTAAGTGGTATGCAGGATAGGTTGAAGGAGAGTAAATCCAGAAACAAGAAAGTACTTATGTGCTATTTCCCTAGGCTGTGGTCCCGATGAAAGCACAAGTGGTTTGGTTGAAAGGTAAGTCAAGGATCTTTAAAGACAAGTCAGGGATCTTTCAGATGGGTACAGACTTTAAGATTGGACATTTGAATACAGATGGTGAATAAGGTGGATGGAGAAGCTAAGGGTGACTTCCATGTTTCAAGTTTGATTAACCATGTAGATGAAATTCCATTGCACTGATTTAGGAAAAATAGGAAGAAGGTATGATGTGCACCCCAATGGTTATAGCAGCAGTGTGCACAATAGCCAAAATATGGGAAGAGCCCAGATGTCCATCAACAGATGAATGCATAAAGAAGATGTGGTGTATACAGACATACATACTGCATCTATATATACATAGAGATGTACATATAATACATAACATACATACATACATACCCCATATATATACACACACACACAATGGAATATTACTTCCGTCAAAAAGAATGAAATCTTACCATTTGCAATGACATGGATGGAACTAGAGAGGGTATTATACTAAGTGAAATAAGTCAATCAGACAAAGACAAATACCATATGATCGCACTCATATGTGGAATTTAAGGGACAAAACAGATGAACATAAGCGAAGGGAAAGAAAAATAAATTAAGATGAAAACAGAGAGGGAGAGAAACCATAAGAGACTCTTAACTAGAAACAAACTGAGGGTTGCTGGAGGGGAGATAGGTGGAGGATGGGGTAACTGGGTGATGGGCATTGAGGAGGCCACTTGATGTAATGAACACTGGGTATTACATGCCACTGGTGAATCATTAAACTCTACCTCTGAAACTAATAATACACTATGTGTTAATTAATTGATCTTAAATTAAAAAAATAATGATTTCAAACAAACAAACAAACAAAAACAAAAAGCTATGATGGACTCAGCTCTAGATAAACTGACCTGAGCTGCTGCAGGACACTTGAGCAGATAAGTTCAGGTAGCAGTTGGAACTCAGAGAAGCTCAGGAGAGAAGTTGGTATTAGAAAGATTGTGAATCACAAGAAATTAGTTTATAAAACATCAAAGAGGTGGAACGTATACAGAGATAAGAAAACATAAATTGCTTGTATTAGATGTATTTTAGTCTTCAACTGATGCAGAGTTCTGCTGTATAGTACTCTTTGTGTCATTATTGGAGTAAAACCTTTTTAAATCAAGAAGACCATGAGTGGTTCTTAGCCCTATGGAATCTACATCTGGAAATCCCATACTCCCTTTGTACTCATGTTTATGATTAACCCCAGGAACACTATTTGCCATGCTTGAGAAATGGAGGCCCTTCCAGATGAATATCTGGGTGTCTCCTATCACACTCCACCTGTTGCCCAGAGATCTTGGACTAGAAATAAGATTGGTTGTTTAGGGGGTGTAGAGGGGATGATCCCTTCAGTCTTCCCATCACAACAAGTGCATTTGGAGAACCCCCATGAAGACCATCATCTTCTCCATGTTCCTAGAGGTTGCTGGTAAGTTGTGTGTGTGTGTGTTTCTCTTCAGTATTGAAACAAGACAGTGCTAGAGACTAAATTTTCAGGCTCTGTGTCTCCTGTGTAGGTCAGAAACCCTGCAGCAATATGTAGGTCTCTCTACCTTACCTGGAACAAGGTGGGGAATGGAAAAGAATGGCCGAGTGCAGTGGAAGGGACACACACCGTCGAGCACAGGCTCAAATTCTTGCTCTGGTGATCACATGGGACCCTGCTATGTAACCAGGGTTACTGTCCAATTTATTGACCAAATTGGGACTTTTTTAAAAATTGGGGCATTTTTAAGAATGAAAAGTGGCACAGTTAGTAACTGTATCAGGGCAGTGTACATAAACCAGAACCTAGAGAATGGAGATCTGGAGGCAGCGTGTGTCTAACAGAAGGGCTGTTGTCTTTGGCCCCACCCCACTCAGCTTCCTCTCCTCTGGATTTTGGCTTCAGACCTGGATGGGAACCCCAAGACATGTCAGTTTTGGACTCTGTCATTGTAGTAGGAAAATAAGCGTTGAAGAGACCACATGCATTTGAGGTCTTTCTGGGGCTTGGCAAGGTCTGTCCATGGGCTGAAAACATGCAAACTCCCACGAGGGCTAGCCAAGGATTCTACCTAAGTCACACCCTTTCCTGTGCTGTTAGCTTCTTGAGGGAACCAAAGTGCTCCTCCCTTTTCACCTAGCACAAATCACCTAGGAATAGTGCTTTATATCAAAAATCTTATTTTTGATAAAACCACTGCCTGACCTCAGATCTGGAACCCTCCCTCCCTTCCTTCTTTCATGCAAACAGTTCTTAAAATTATTCCACTCCACAAATCCTTCTTGATATAATAGGAATATATGGGAGTTGAGAGAAAATTTTCTCAGTCTTTCTCTTGTCACATGACACTTTTTATGATCCTTTAGTGTGTGTGTTTTCTTTATTCCAATAACTTAACAGATAAGGAAATGAGTAAATAATGTGAAATAGATGGAAATAGGTTGAGAAGACAGCGGAGCTACTGCAAACCCAGACTAGCCTGGCACAAAGTCAGGGAGGTGGGGGCACCGGTATAGGGGGAGGAAGACAGAGGCAAACTACCCCACACAGTGGCAAGGAGATGGCTCAGAACACGGTGGGCATTAGCGAGGGTTGGACTGACACCCTGGCATGGACAGTGGACTAACAAAAGAATCCTAAACCATTGTAAACCAACTGATGGGGGGAAGGTATCAGGACACAGATGGGGCTATGAGTCTTCTGAAAGACTCAGGGACGGAATGTACAGTGTGGTTGACAAGGACCTGGGAATGAATGGGAAGGGCCACATGGGCACCTTGCAATGAAGGGAGTGAAGGAAGACCCACAACTTGGCTGGTATACACACCTGCCTGATTCTGGGATATAGCTTAATTTTTCTTTAATAAGGTGTGCTTCTCCACCTACTCTGGTGGGATAGATATAGGATCTGGCTGCAAAGGGGAAGGTAGAGCAGCATGAAGCGAATTCTGACAGTGACATAATTTTGTTGTGTTAACACTTTTAACAAAACTCTTCTATGTGAATCAAAGATTGTGTTAACTTCTCCCACTTCCCCATGGTTTTCTGTGGGTGTTCATTTTATACATGAGGATATTAATGTGCAAAGACCCCCAAAATAGAAGCTAGCAACAGAATGAAAGCCAGAACTCTGGTTGCCAGATCGAAACATTCTTTCCCAGAGTTTTTTTGTTTTGTTTTGTTTTGTTTTGTTTTAAGATTTTATTTATTTGACAGAGAGAAACACAGCGAGAGAGGGACACACAAGCAGGGGGAGTGAGAGAGGAAGAAGCAGGCTTCTAGCAGAGCAGGAAACCTGATTCGGGGCTCGATCCCAGGACTCTGGGATCATGACCTGAGCCGAAGGCAGACGCTTAACGACTGAGCCACCCAGGTGCCCCTTTCCCAGAGTTTTATTGTGTCTCATACTTTGGTACAAGTTTCTGTCTCTATGATTCTCTTCTTTGTTCTGCCTTGTTCTCTGTCACTCCGATATCCCAGCCCTAATTCCCTGGTCTCCCACTTGTTACTTTCTCCCTAAAGCCTTACTTGAAGTAAAGGCCACAGTGAGCTAGTTCTCTTAAAACGACTAGTTGTATTTCAAGCCACGCCTGATCCTTGAAACTGAACTACCATTCAATTTAAAGTCTAGATATGGGGCATTTAAATGGTCCCTTCCTTATGTTGTAGAGCGGGGTCAACAAACTGTGACCCGGGGACAAATTGGACCTGCCGCTTGTTTTAGCAAATGAAGGTTTCCTGGAACTTAGCCATCCCACCCATTCATACCCTGCTTTCATGCTGCAAATGCAGGCAAGTTGTGACAGAGACTGCATTGCCTGCAGAGCCTAAAACATTCACTCTTGGGCTCTTTACAGAAAAAACTTGCTGAGCCCTGCATACAGTTTTCTGGAGAGAATCCCTTGGCGCTAGAAGAGAAATGTCCTCAAACCGATTGCGTCCTTGATCAGTGTTCTCAAGGAAACCTGTCTTGTTCCAGGGTTCAGTTTACCAAGAAATCACATTCTATTTGCCAACACTGATTTTCTGCCTAATGGCAATGATTAGAAATTCAGCTTATCATAGGCTACCAGGTTAACATCAAGGTTATTACACAAGCCCATGCTTTGTAACTTGTTCCTTTTTGTAGTCTTGCTGCCCTGATTTCTTACTTCACTTTGTTAGTAACTTAGTCTATCTCTTTCAAGGGAGAGGAATTCTTCTTTAAAAATTTCCCTTCCTGTTTGAGTGGTAAAGAGCCAGTAATGGCCTCAGGCACTCACATTGTATTAGCCAGGAAAGTGGCTGGAGGAGCTAAGGAAAAAGAAAAATAGATTCCATTAAAGAAAAGATCATAAAATTGCCTTCAGAGGCCAGTGACTCTTGCTTCTGCTAATATAAACGTCAGTATATTTGCTGGAGCCCAGCCAGCCCCCAGATTAGGCACAAGTTTAAATAGTCCTCCAAGGCCACTAAGCCAAGTCTATGGGAAAAAGAGGTGACAAATACAGATTCATTAAATACAGACACGTGCCTCTGGGACACCACGTGTTCGAAGTTAGGAAAAGAAGTATAGGTACCAACCCGCTCTGCTGGTTGGAATTCTGCTGGAATATGGGCATTCCCACACATAGCATGTGGCTCCTTTCATGGGTGTGGCTGAGGAAGGAGATCACCTCTCCCCCCGCCACACACACACTGTGACATGTCTAAATGTTGACTGGAAATAAGAGTTCATCGATGTTACCGGGGATAGAAGTTTTGCGCACATAATGCATGTGTATGTCTCTTGAATCTGGGAAATTTCAACCCAGGTCTCCAGGGCCCAGCTTCACAGGATGATTCACAGTATCTCAGAAGCAAAAGGCATCTTGTAGGTCTGAGCTCACACTCAGTGGTGCAAGGGTTTTCTTCAGGTTTGTTCACCCACATAAATAATGCACATGATGCTTATGTACAGAGACAGCTCACACTGATCCATATTCTCCTGGCCTCCAGGATGGCACGTCCTCCCAGACTTTTCCACTTGCTGTACTTTTCTTTTTCCCTTCCTCCCCAGATCTGCTCGGCTCCATTGACCTTCCATCCCCAGCAGCCAGCACAGCCACCACCCCCCCCAGTGATCCTTGGGCCTTCCCGCTCTCATTTTGTCCAGCCAGGCCCCTGCCTAATACTAGGTGACATGCATCTCCAGCCATTTCGTCATGTGCTTGCTTGGAAGCACATACTAAAATGACCAGTTTTCAACCTGACATCAGGTAGCATGCAAACAGCCATTGTTATTTAAAGAGCTGTATTATTAAATGGCATAGGTTCATTTTAACATACATTAGATAAAAATTCACCAACCCATAACATATCAACATCTTTTCTTGAGAAGAGGCTCAGGAGAAAGTCTATTTAAAACTCAAAACGACATTTACATTATGGGTATTATGTTCAGTGGTTTCCATGCAACATGTGGGAGTTATTTGGGAATAACTGAAATCTAGAAACTATCACGTGGTGCTTTCCCCACATCCGTGCTCCTGCTTGAGATGACTGAAGAATCATCACATTGTCCCCAGAGGGGGTCCATGTTTCTTTGTGTCAAGTTTTTATTTGGGAATTTGTAATTGATCCTAGATAATTCCCCTTATTTAGTGACCCTCACACCTTCCCTTCCAGGAAGAAGGGTCCAAGTGATAAAGCCCAGAATGCACCAGAGAGAACTTCCTGAAACATAGCAACACACGAGCCAATTATTGTGGAAACTCTGCTCTAAGATGTTGTGTTTTTCATATGGGCTAAGATCTCTGATGAGGTTCAGGGGAAGTTTCAGGGTTGATACAGAATTATACATCTTCTAACACCTCAACATGGAGGTGTCAGAATGGAAGATATTGGACAAGATGAGAAGACTCTCCCTTCTTCACTGTGAGCCTGGCCCTTTCCATAGTTTCCCTGGTTTTTAGGGATCAGTGAAGGGCAACCCCCTGCTTTATGTGTCGTTCATGCAGTAGTTAATGAGTGCCTACTTTGTCCGAATGTTTGAGGCACTTTCCCATGGCTATGGTCTTAGAAGCTGCTTTGCCCATCTTTTCCCCTTAAATCAGTTGTTCCCAGCTGGGGATGATTTTGAACCCAAGGGAATATCTAGTGATGTCTGGAGACATTTTGCTTGTCACAACTGGGAGGAGGGGCTAGTGGTACTTGTAACTAAGGCAAGAGATGCTGATAAATATCCTATAGAGTACAGGGCAGTTCCCCACAACACAGAATTACCTGGCCCCAAATGTCAGTTCTGCCTTCTAGTTAGTCATCTTTTTATCAGCAACCTTTCAAATGTAAAAGAAACAGACTACTTCAGGAGGGACGATTTGCTAAAGCAAACGTAACATCCTGGGAGGCCATTCAGACGTGTGGGAGGAGAATCTGGTTCTATGTAGCTAGAGTTTAGTTCTTCCTGAGATTCACTTATTCTGGAAGTTTCTGCCATGCCTCATTAATTATGACAAGTCCTGCTCCAGGAATACATTTCTTAGATTTTTCTAAGAATTTTATCTGGTCCCTGGAGTCATCCTTTAATTTGGTAGAGTTCAGATTGTTCTCCTTAATCATGTGTATGGCATCACAGTGGAGGCCATGGCCTCAGAAATGAGGCTGCTTGAATTCAAACCCTGTCTTGACCACTGAAGAGTTTAAAATTTTGAACAAAACATGTAATTTCTCTAAGCTTTACCCTCCCCATCTATAAAACAGTAAAAATTAGAACACTTATAAAGTAGTTGGTAAGGACTGAATGAATTGATATAGATAAATCCCATCCACAGTGCCTGAAACATAGAAGCACTTCATAAATTTGACTTCTGTTATCATTGGCCAAGATTTCTGCATTTTCAGGCTGTCCAGAATGTGGTGAACTTATTGGAGAAGTTTTGGACAGCGGTTAAGCACAGAGACCTGAAGCCAGATTTCCTGGGTTGGAATTCTGATTATACCTTGAACTTGTTATGTGGCTTTAGTCAAGTCTCCTGCAATTTTGTGTGCCTCAGTTTTCCCATATGTAAGGTGGGGATAGTAAGAGGTACCTTCTAGGGTTGTAATGAGAATCATTAAATTAATGTATGCAACATTTTTATATATGTAAAATATATAGTAAGTTCTAGTAAATGTGATTCATTCACTCTCCCATCTACACCAGTCACAGCTTCAATTCAGAACAATTTTTCTTTTCTCAAGGAAACAAGGTGTCCCTATTAATAATGAAATGTTAACATGGATATCCGAGGTCAGAGATCACAGAAAAATTATATAATTGTGAAAGAGCCAAAATTAGTTAAACATCAAGGGAGTAGTGTTCAAGATGGTCCTCAAGATAAAATTTCACAATTGAGACAACCAAGTACCTAAGGCTTTTGTCTGGAATATAGGACATCCATAGCCCCCTTCTGTGACCTTGATCCAACTTACTTTTTTATTATAGGGAACAAATGGCAGCAGGTGGATTTATTACTTCCATTCCCATAACCTTCTGGAAAAGTAGACAAAAGATAATGTTTAAATCTGATGCTAAATAATCTTCAATTTGGCACAAATTTAATTATAAATTCAGATTAATGAGTTTCCAATAAAATCAGTTTTCTGGCACCCATGACCATGGTGTCAATGTCAAACCTAGAAGTATAAATACCTGTGGATGAGAGACGTTCATCCTACTCCTCAGTCCAGTTCCAAGGAGCAGCCATGAAGACCTTCATCTTCCTTGCCCTGCTGGGAGCCACTGGTGAGTCTCTAATAATAAACGAATCAGTAGGTGTTAATGATTTATTTGTTTGCACTTTGTACTCTGAAAGACAACAATGAATGTGGAATAGAATCTCTGTTCTCAAGGAGCTTAAAATATTGAAATGACAATGTATATAGGAGTCCCCCCTTTTCTGTGGCAGCTACATTGACCCTGTTAAATAGATGCCTCAAGCCACAGATAGTACTGAACCCTATTATACTATGTTTTTCCCCTACATATACATACCCATGATAAAGTTTAATTTAAAATTAGGAACAGTAAGGGATTAACAACAAATTTAATATAACAGAACAATTATAACAATATAGTGTAATAAAAGTTATGTGACTATACTCTTCTGTCTCTCAAAATATCTTATTGTACTTCACTTACTTTTCTTGTGATGATGTGAGATGATAAAATGCCGACGTGATGAGATGAAGTGGGGTGAATGACATAAGCATTGTGATGTAGTGTTAGGTTAGCAATGATATTCAGAGGATACATCAGAAAATGGATCATCTGCTTCCTGACTCTGGCTAACCAAGGGTAACCAAAACCACCATAATGGGGGGGACTATGGTTCTACAAATGTCTATACATAATTAAATCTCCCTTGTGGGGAAAGATGATAGTGAGGAAGAGTAATTAGTGCAGAAAGTGTAAGGAGACAGAAATTGCCCTAAACTTCAAGGTAAAATCTCTGGAGACAGAGAGAAAAGGAAAGGACAGTTAACATTAAGGAAATGCTTTCTAAGCATTTGGAGTTAATCACTGAGAGTTAAAATTGGGACTAGTGACTAGTCTTGGGCTCACTGAAGAGGCTATGAGGGTCAGAGCCTGTGTCTCCTTTATACCACTGGGCATCTTCACAGGGGTCTTGACAGGTGAAGGTACTTCATTTCTCATGAATAAAAGCAATGAGATGGGTTTACAACATCTTTTCTAATGAAATCTCTCTGGTGTAAAATAACATATCATTTAATCATCAAAAGAAAGAAAAATGTCTATTTCTCGTTTTTTTATACTACCAAATTTTATACAAATCTTACGATGAAATTTTCCTGAATTGGACAGGTATAAATTCAATACATTAGACTATACATGTGGAAATGTCTTTCTCAAAATTACTTTAAAATACTTGAACAATAGGGTATGTATAATACAATCATTGACTATGGGAGCCATAGAAATCTTAATAAATAGGTGGGCAGATTTCAGAATGCTGAATAAATTTTAAAATGTTGGAAAGAAAATTGAGAAAAGGGGAAATGTTGGAAAGGAAACCATATAATATTCTGTTAAATTATGTCATGAAAATTTTAGGCAAGAACCAAAAGAGAAATTGGGGGAACAAGAGTACAAAACTCCCAATTCCTTCCAGGCTGGAACATTCTTAGGTGGCGTCTAAAAGCCTCCTTTCCATTACTTCATGGGGATATCTACCCTATACTAAGTACCATAAATAAACTTAAGCACGGTTACTGAAAAACTTTATTGAACCTATTTGCATGTCTGCTGAGCAAAGTTTTGTACAAAAAGTATTCTTTATACGCTTAGATAGTAATGTAAAGGGAATTTATTACATAAGGAGTCTGATGAAGGTGTGTGTGTGTGCGCGTGCATGTGTGTGTTGCATATGTAAAACAGTATATTTTTCAAATTTAAAGCATAAGTTAAAAATTAGATACTTATAATAGTATAACTAGGGTATGTTTTAAAGGTATTGAATAAGATTTTGGAAAAAATCATGTAATAATTATGTTATCACCATTTCCTGATTATGTGTGACAGGAAAACATTATCTTCTCTTTTCTAGCTAATCTGCAAAAACTTAGTGGTAAATAGAAATTCCAAGATGGATCTGTTTAACCGATTATTTCCAACTTTTCCTTGTCAGTTGCTTTCCCCATCGATGATGATGACAAGATCGTTGGGGGCTACACCTGTCAGAAGAATTCCGTCCCCTACCAGGTGTCCCTGAACTCTGGCTATCACTTCTGTGGTGGTTCCCTCATCAATTCCCAGTGGGTGGTGTCCGCGGCTCACTGCTACAAGTCGTAAGTAACCAATCCTCACGTCCCTGTCCTCTCAGATCGACTCATGCCCCAGCCCTGCCAAAGAACAATCAGGATAAACTGCATGGTTTTGCTTGAGGAGCGAGACTTCAGAGTTTAGGGCCTCATCATTCCCCCCAGGCACTGAATGATGCACGGAGGGAATTTTGCACGGAAAGGTAAACGTAGAATTCCCTGATGTCTTTCCAAGTGATGGTACCAAAGACATGAGAGGGGAACTAGCGAGTGATGAAGAATACTTACAACTGTCTTATGAGCATGAATCAATAAGTAGTCCTAATCATTACAGCTCAATCGGGGGGAAAAGGCATATGGAGGTAATAACCCACATGAAGCTTCCAGTACAACATTAAAAATAAGCACAATTCATTCTGCCCCCTTAAGATTCTGTCATGCCTCTGATTCCTGACACATCTTCCCAGAATAATCCGTAATCCCAACCAGAGGAGGGGTAGCAGGTGCTGAATACCTGCCACCAAATTCCTGTTTTACCTCCCATTGTTTTACTGGCGTCACTTAATCATGGGAACTAAACATATCTAACAAGATGGTGGGCTGTGAGTCTATACTGGTAGGGACGCCCACCTAAGAGTGACTCTCACCTGCACCATGTCTGGTAGGGCTGCGTTAAGTGCACAATTTTCCACGTGTGGAAATGCTTGCAGGGGATGGTGTTCATGCTGATGCTCATGACTGGGGTGTATTGGGAAAGGGTAAAAGCTCAAGTTGGTCCTTACAGACATTGAATCCTTTGATCCAGCCGAATCCAGGTGCGTCTGGGAGAATACAACATCGCAGTGTCTGAGGGTACTGAACAATTCATCAATTCAGCCAAGGTCATCCGCCACCCCAAATACAATGGAAAAAACTTTGATAATGACATCATGCTGATTAAACTGAGCTCAGCTGCCACCCTCAGCTCTCGTGTGTCTGCTATCTCTCTGCCAAAATCCTGTGCAGCTGCTGGTACCCAGTGCCTCATCTCTGGCTGGGGGAATACCCTGAGTACTGGAGGTAAGTGTCACCTGAACAAAAGCACCAAGTCTGGAAATCCTAGACGTGAAAGACATGTAGAAGTTCAGGTTCCTCTAAATTGTCACTCGAAGCAAGTTTCCCAGGGAATAGTTTGTAGATAAATGGAATCTTAGGAAGATTCCTTTGTTGGAAAGCACAACAAAAATGAGCTATGATAAAGATGGCAGATATTCAACTGAAGTGTGATTAGTGATTTGCAAAGAAGTAGAAACTGAGGAGGTAAACAAAAGAGAGGGATTTGGTACTGCCTAAAGTAGAGACCTGCTTGAGAAATAGTCTCTAGATTTGAGATGTTTAGTCACTGATGCTAACGTCAGAGAAAGCAACATATAGATTAAAGCTGTTGAGAAGACTTTCTAGATAACAATTGTTCTTCCACAATAGAAGTTACTGGCAATCTGAGAGAATAGGGAAGGTGGAGGGAGATTGAGAAAGAAATCACCAGGAATCCTATAGGTAACATTCCATTTTTACTCTCGTGCCCAACAGAAAAGTATCCTGATGTCCTGCAGTGTCTTCAAGCTCCCATCCTCTCTGACAGCAGTTGCCGCAATGCCTACCCTGGCCAGATCACCAGCAACATGATCTGTCTGGGTTACCTGCAGGGTGGAAAGGACTCTTGCCAGGTTAGTTTCTTTGTACTCTTTCCAGCTGAGCTTCATGCACTTCTACCACAAGTCTCTTTCCCAAAACAGACGGGAAAGCTGTCTCTGAAATGAACTATAAGGGTCCACAGATGGATTTGGGATCAGTGATAAATTATCTTTTTGAAACATTAATAGCTAGGGTTAAGAATAAAAAATACACAGAAGATGGTGTGGAAACAGAACATCCAGGTGCCTTGCTAGAAATGATATTGTAGAAGGAAGCTTTCTGAAAAAAGTAGGATTAGCTGAGCAGCATTACACTCACCAGTCCTCACCTCTTCTTGGTCCTGCATGCCAGCAACTAAGAAAAGAACAGGAGCTAGGAGAAGGGGGAGAAAGGAGAGGCATGCAGTCAGAGATTGAGAATTGGATTTCCAGGGGAAGGGAAGGCGCTTCCTAGAGAATCAGTAACCTGGGAAAACCGACCGAGGGTAATGGGGAAACAACATTGAGCCTTTNAGTCTGGAAATCCTAGACGTGAAAGACATGTAGAAGTTCAGGTTCCTCTAAATTGTCACTCAAAGCAAGGTTCCCAGGGAATAGTTTGTAGATAAATGGAATCTTAGGAAGATTCCTTTGCTGGAAAGCACAACAAAAATGAGCTATGATAAAGATGGCAGATATTCAACTGAAGTGTGATTAGTGATTTGCAAAAAGTAGAAACTGAGGAGGTAAACAAAAGAGAGGGATTTGGTACTGCCTAAAGTAGAGACCTGCTTGAGAAATAGTCTCTAGATTTGAGATGTTTAGTCACTGATGCTAACGTCAGAGAAAGCAACATATAGATTAAAGCTGTTGAGAAGACTTTCTAGATAACAATTGTTCTTCCACAATAGAAGTTACTGGCAATCTGAGAGAATAGGGAAGGTGGAGGGAGATTGAGAAAGAAATCACCAGGAATCCTATAGGTAACATTCCATTTTTACTCTCGTGCCCAACAGAAAAGTATCCTGATGTCCTGCAGTGTCTTCAAGCTCCCATCCTCTCTGACAGCAGTTGCCGCAATGCCTACCCTGGCCAGATCACCAGCAACATGATCTGTCTGGGCTACCTGCAGGGTGGAAAGGATTCTTGTCAGGTTAGTTTCTTTTTCTTCATGCACTTTCACCACAGTTCCCTTTCCAAAAACACAGACTGAAAAGCTGTCTCTGTCATGGATTATAAGGAACCACAGATAGATGTGAGATCAGTGATAAATTTTCTTTCTAAGATATTAATAGCTAGGGTTCAGGGTAAAAAGGTACACAGATGATGGTGTGGAACTGGGACATCCACGTGCCCTGCTGAGGAGCAATATTGTAGAAGGAAGCTTTCTGAAAAAAGGCAGGGCTAGATGGGCAGCATTGCACTCACCAGTCCTCACCTCTTCTTGGTCCTGCATGCCAGCAACTAAGAAAAGAACAGGAGCTAGGAGAAGAGAGGAGAAAGGAGAGGCATGCAGTCAGAGATTGAGAATTGGATTTCCAGGGGAAGGGAAGGCACTTCGTAGAGAATCAGTAACCTGGGAAAACCGACCGAGGGTAATGGGGAAACAACATTGAGCCTTTCTCCCATCATGGAATAGTGCGGAGTTCTTACTGTCTCTTCCCTCTTGTGCAGGGTGACTCTGGTGGCCCTGTGGTCTGCAACAGAGAGCTTCAGGGCATTGTCTCCTGGGGTGCTGGCTGTGCTCAAAAAGGCAAGCCTGGTGTCTATACCAAAGTCTGCAATTACGTGAGCTGGATTCAGCAGACCATCGCTGCCAACTAAGCATGTAAGCATGTGTGCTGCTCTATGCACCATCCCCTTAGTCAATTTCACCTTCCAACCATGCCTGAAAACAATATCTAAATAAAAACATTTTGTTCCACGTCACATGTGTCCATGAACTGTCCTTACTTAGTATTTATGAACTTTCTCTTCAAACTGGCTGTTGAGTAAGAGGGTGGTAATAGGATTGAACAATTACATGAGGATAAAATGGAGAGGTTAGGTCGTGATTCATTCCACCTGCTCAAAATGAATTTACTGATCACTTACTATCTGCTAGGCTCTCTGTGTTCCATGGAGGGTATAAGCATGGATAAACTTAAAGGTCACTGTTACTTTCACATTTTTGAACAGAGGATGACACCACGGTGCAGAAAGCGAAATTCAACAGCCCAAATTCCTTGGGTAAGCTCATAGTGAGGCAGAGACCTAGCTCCAGCTGTCCTGATTCTTGAGGCATTGCCACTGCTGTGACACCATGGTCTCCTCCTGTGCTCTAATCTACCTAAAATTCTGTGAAGCTAGATGAGGGAGACCCCCAGGTGGAGAAATTTTTACAAATCACCAATTTCCTGCATTCTCCAAGGTTTAGCTGACCTATGTGTTCCAGTTCTCTAAGATCTTCCTTGTTTTCCCACTGGTGCTTTATTGCTATAGCCCCCATGGCATCTGCAGGCAATCTGTGCCCCACTTCCACCACCAGTCCCCCCAATCCCAGCCCAAATAATGTAGCATTTTGAACTCTAAGAAAAAGGAAGTGCAAATGCAGGTAAGTTTGCAGAAAATAGACTTATTACACCAAGTTCACAGAAAATTTTGCTACAGAGTTGGCTTGGAATACAAGTCCTAACAAATGATTCCTGTGCATATGTGGTATGGATCCAGGAAAAAGATATCGTGGGATCGAAGCATGGAAACACTGGAGAGGGTGGAAGAGGTTTGAAAGGAGGAAATGTTCCCAGCCTCAGTAATAAGGTGAAGGAGGGATATTAGCTTAGTCAGTGTAGACTGCTATAACAAAAATGCCATAGACTAGGTGGCTTAAACCACAGACTAATTTCTCATGGTTCTGGAGGCTGGGAAGTCCAAGATCAAGGTGCCATTGAAAGAGTGGGGGCCCACTTCTGGATGGTAGACAGTGGACTTCTCACCGGATCCTCACATGGCAGAGAGAGAGCTCCAGTCTCTTCTTATAAGGACACTAATCGCATCATGATGCTCTACATTTATGAACTTATCTAAATCTTACAAAGGCCCTACCTCCTAATACCATCCCACTGTGGATTAGGGTATGAGCACATACATTTCAGGGGTGGGGGGGCACAAACATGCAGTCCATACTGGTTATCTTGGAAGAGTTAAGTAGGGGAAGGTACACACCCCATTACCAAATTTCTATTCCTCTGTAACTCTGGAGGGCCAATTCATTGGGAGCAGTCCTGAGCCCTTAAAATTGCCTTGTCAATGCCACCAGGATGGAGCCCAAATTCCCTTTCCTTGCATTCAAGGCTCTTAACTATTTGATCATAACTAAGCTCTCCTGTCTTATTTCCATAGTTCTCATTGAATTGTTTTTATGTTTTCATAGAGCTGAAATTAATTTCATACATAACTCCTCTCTGTTAAAACAGGTAGATTTAGAGCTACCTTACTTAAACACCTCATGCTTCTGTGCAGAAACAAATGAGCTTAAAAATTCTGTTTCCTCTGAAATGCTTTCTATTCCACTCCATCACCACCACCAGTATATGCCTACCCACCTCAGCACAAGTAGAGTGCAGATTCAGAGACCTGGCAGGCTAAGTGAGATAGATAAAAGATGAGAGATCAGGGCAGGCCCAAAGAGAAGAATGAAAAAAAAATGCTATTTCTTGATACCATTCTATAGTCCCTTTTCAGCCTCTCTTTTCACTTTCTGTCTCTTTTCTTCTTAAAACATAACTCTTTGTAATTTGTAAATTTATATGAAAGTGTAAAATATGTATGCTCTTTGACCCAGCAACTTCACTTCTAGAACTACATCCTATTAAAACATGCATATAAAAATAAAAACAAAGTATACATGGGAGTGTATCATTTCGAAGTGATTCATTTGCAAGGAATAGAATATCCAACTCATTTGGTCTTGGACTGATGGAAATGTAGAAATGGGGAAGGCTTCAGGGATGTTTTGATTCAGCAATTCAAAAATGTCAAGGACCCAACTTACTCCTGGCTTTGCTCTGTGCATTACTGTCATTTACTGTCATTTCTGTCACTTTTTCCTAGGGATAAAGCCTATGATCAGAATGGCCTTCAGGGCCCTACTCTCCCCTCTCTGTATCCAGTGAAAGAGATAAATGAAGCTGCTCCCAGCAGATCTAGAAACGTTCTTTCCCAGATGCCCCTGGCAGACATCATCATGTTGTGTGTCTTTAACTGAATTTGGTGACTTGCACAACCCTGAGCCAATAATCAAATGGGATTATGCAGCTTAATTTACAACGGAGTGACATGGCATAGCATCAGAGCAAGGGGTGGACTTTTCATTCCACAAGAATCTTGCCCTACATGGTATATGTTTGGTTAACTGAGTAGTTACAAGGCTAGTCACCAAGGGAAGGAGGAGTGGATGTAATCTCCACTAGAGTAATCTAGGCTGCTTATCGATATACTGTCTATGAAATCCTGAATACCCGGGAACAACTCAAAATATTCATTTAATAGAGGATTGATTAAATAAACCTGGTATGTCCCTCAGTAGAGAGAATATAACTATTCTATTTATTCAACCACTTACTCAATGAATATTTGTTGAAGAACTAAAATGTACTGGCCCTGTTTATGAGCTAAAGATACAGCAGAAGAAAACAGTCAAAGCCTTACCTTCATGGTATAAGTATTCTCACTGGGTAAATAGAAAACAAATAAATAGAGAGAATGTAATGCTGATCCATGCATATGCTACAGGGAAAGCAAACTGGATAAAGGGGTAGCTGGCTGGAAAGCATAGATCTGCCAATAAGTACAGTAACATTTGAAATGTGAGGGTTGGGGAATCAACACCTGCACAGTCAAAAATCCTTGTGTAAGTTATGACTCCCCCAAAACTACTAATAGCCTACTGTGGGCCAGAAGCCTTACTGATAACATAAACAGTTGATGAACATGTTTCATACATTATATGTCCTACATACTATATTCTTACCATAAAGTATAGAAAAAGTGTTTTAAGAAAATCATAAGGAAGAGAAAATTCATTTGCTGTTCTATACTGTAGGAAGTCACAAATTAGTGGACCCATGCAGTTTATACTCATGTTGTTTAAAAGTCAACTGTGTAATCAGGAAATACATAAAAAGACCTATGAAAACTGAGGCTCCCAAGTGGCTCAGTTGGTTAAGTGGCTGACTTGATTTCAGCTCAGGTCATGATCTCAGGATCCTGGGATGAAGCCTTGCATCTGGCTTAGTGGGAAGTCTGCTTGAAAATTCTCTCTCTCTCTCTCTCTCTCTAATTCCCCCTATCACACTCTCTCTCACTCTAAAATAAATAAATAAATAAATAAATAAATAAATAAATAAATAATTGTTTTCTTTTAAAAAAGACCTGCAGGGGAGGAGCAAGATGGCAGAGGAGTAGGAGACCTAAATTTCTTCTGGTCCCAGGAATTCAGCTAGGTAGTTATCAAACCATTCTGAACACCTACATAGTCAAGAGGAAACTGAAGAAAAGAATAGCAGCAATTCTATGAACAGAAAAGTGACCAATTTCTGGAAGATAGACTGTGCGGAGAAAAGAATCTGAGGTGATATAAGGGACGATAGAACGTGGGGGTTGGGAGCCTCCATCAGCTGGCTCCTGGTAAATGATAGAGCAGCAGAGCATAAAATCAGAACTTTTAGAAGACTGTTCCCCTGAGGGACGTTTCTCCAGTGGCTAAGTGGGGAGGTGGAACCCTCACTGGGACAGTGTGGTCTTAGGACCCTCAGGGTCACAGAAAGACCAGGGGTGCCTGAGTGTGGAGGAGATCCCAGTTATTGGAGTGGGGAAGCCACATGCAAAGACAGAGCTGAGGAATGAGCTCTTAGGTCCAGAGTTGTCATATTCTATGATCCAAGGCACAGTCAACCCAGTATTCTTTGAGCAGGGATTCCACAAGACAGATCCGGGGAGACCCCTCCCCACTTCACTGGGAGGAGTGGCGCAGGAGTGCACTGCAGGAATCTACTGGGTTTGGAGATTCCAAACAGGGCCATGTGCCAGAGATAGAAATGCTCAGTCACAGGCTGGGTGAGTTCGGAGGGCAGCCAGAGACCAGGGAGATAGGCATGATTGATTGCTTTTCTTTGAGGGCACACTGAAGACAGGGACCCCTGAGCTCTCGGCTACTCAAGGGCCAGAGATTGGGAGGCTGCCATTTTCGTTCTCATCCTCCAAAGCTATACAGGAAGCTTTCAGGGAACAAAAGATACTGAGAACAAACCTGAGCAGATTACTTAGCCTGGCTCCTGGCAAGGGTGGTGCAATTCTGCCTCAGGTAAAGACATTTGAGAATCACTGCAACAGGCCCCTCTGCCAGAAGATCAGCAAGAATATCCATCCAAGACTGAGTTTACTGATCAATGAGAACTGCAAAACCCCAGTGCCAGGGGAATACAACACATAGAATCTAGGGCTTTTTCCCCATGATTCTTTAGTCTTTCAAAATTAAATTTTTAATTTTTTCTTTATTTCTTCTTTTTCTATTTTTTAAAAAAATTTTTCCTCTTTCCTATTTTAACCAACATCTTACCAATACCTTTTTAAAGTCTTTTTTAATTTTCATTTTTACCATCATATTCTATCCCTTCATTGTATTTAATCTTATTTTTAGTATACATCTAAGTTTTTCCTTCTTTAAAATTTTGGGATAGAGTTTGACTTTGTTCTAGTATCCCACCTGATCACATTCTCTCCTTTTTAATATTTTTTTAATTTTTAAAAATGTTTTCTTTCTTTTTTCAACCAACTTATTATCAATTCGCATTTAAAATCTTTATTAATTTTCATCTTTGCACTCATGTTCCATCCGTTCATCATGTTTACTCTTATTTTTGTATATATATAAGTTCTTCTGTCTTTGAAATTTGGGAGGCAGTTTCTTCTAACAGACCAAAACACACCCAAAATCTGGTGTGTGGCTCTGTTCTATTTACCAGCCTGATCATTTTTTCCCTTTCTTTTTCTCCTGGTTTTGGGTCTCTTCTGAGTTGTTTTGTGTAAATTATTCTGGTGTTGTTGTTACACTTTTAGCATTTTGTTCTCTCATTCATCTATTCTTCTCTGGACAAAATGACAAGGAGGAAAAAGTCACCTCAAAAAAAAAAAAAAGAACAAGAGGTATTAGTGACTGCTAGGGACACAATCAATACAGACATTAGTAATATGTCAGAACTAGAGTTCAGAATGACATTTATAAAGATGCTAGCTGGGCTTGAAAAAAGAAGATACTAGAGAATCCCTTTCTGGAGAAATAAAAGAACTAAAATCTAACCAAGTTGAAATCAATAATCTATTAATGAGGTCCAATAAAAAATGGAGCCTTGGGGCTCCTGGGTGTCTCAGTGGGTTAAAACCTCTGCCTTTGGCTCAGGTCATGATCTGAGGGTCCTGGGATTAAGCCCTGCATTGGGCTGCCTGCTCAGGAGGGAGCCTGGTTCCTCCTCTCTCTGCCTGCCTCTCTGCCTACTTGTGATCTCTCTCTCTCTCTCTAATAAATAAATAAACAAAATCTTAAAAAAAAGGAGGCTCTACCTACTAGGATAAATGAGGCAGAAAATTGAATTAGTGATATAGAAGACCAAATTATGGAGAATAAAGAAGCTGAGAAAAAGGGAGACAAACAACTACTGGATCACAAGGGGAGAACTTGAGAGATAAGTGATACCATAAGATGAAATAAGAATAACTGGGATTTCAGAAGAAGAAAGAGAGGTGGGGGGGCAGACGGTATATTGGAGCAAATTATAGTAGAGAATTTCCCTAATTTGGCAAAAGGAACAAGCATCAAAATCCAGGAGGCACAGAGAATCCTCCTCAAAATCAATAAAAATAGGTCCACACCCCGTCATCTAATAGTAAAACTTATAAGCCTCTATGACAAAGAGAAAATACTGAAAGCAGCTCAGGAGAAGAGGTCTGTAACATACAACAGTACAAATATTAGATTGGCAGCAGACCTATCACAGAGACCTGGCAGGCCAGAAAGGACTGGCATGATATATTCAGAACACTAAATGAGAAAAATATGCAGCAAGAATATTATATCCAGCTAGCTTGTCATTGAAAACAGAAGGAAAGATAAAAAGTTTCTAGGACAAACAAAAACTAAAAGAATTTACAAACACCAAACCAGCCTTACAGGAAATATTGAAAGGGGTCCTCTAAGCAAAGAGAGAGCCCAAAAGTAAGAGACCAGAAAGGAACAGAGACAATATACAGTAACAGTCACCTTACAGGCAATACGGTGGCACTAAATTCATATCTTTCAATAGTTACCCTGAATGGAAATGGGCTAAATGCCCCAATCAAAAGACACAGGGTATCAGAATGGATAAAAGACAAGACCCATTGATATGCTGTCTGCAAGAAACTCGTTTTAGACACAAAGACACCTCTAGATTTAAAGTGAGGGGGTGGAAAACCACTTACCATGCTAATGGGCATCAAAAGAAAGCTGGGGTGGCAATCCTTATATTAGATAAATTAGATTTTAAGCCAAAGACTATGGTAAGAGTTGAGGAAGGATACTATATCATACTTGAAGGGTCTGTCCAAGAAGAAGATCTAACAATTTTAAATATCTATGCCCCTAATATGGGAGCAGTCAATTGTATAAACCAACTAATAACAAAATCAAAGCAACACCTTTACAATAATACAATAATAATAGGGGACTTTAACACTCCTCTTACTGAAATGGACAGATCATCTAAGAAAAATATCAACAAGGAAATAAAGACTTTAAATGACACACTAGACCAGACAGATATCACAGATACATTCAGAACATTCCATCCCAAAGGAACAGAATACATATTCTTCTCTAGTGCATGTGGAACATTCTCCAGAATAGATCACATCCTGGGTCACAAATCAGGTCTCAACTGATGCAAAAAGATGGGATCATTCCCTGCATATTTTCAGACAACAATGCTTTGAAACTAGAACTCAACCACAAGAGGAAAGTTGGAAAGAACTCACATACATGCAGGCTAATGTGTGTCCTACTAAAAAATGAATGGGTCAACCAGGAAATTAAAAAAAGAACTAAAAAAATTCATGAAACCACAACTGTTCAAAAATATTTGTGATGCAGCAAAGGCAGTCCTAAGAGGAAAGTATATAGCACTACAACACTTTCTCAAAAAACAAGAATGGTCTTAAATACACAACCTAACCCTACACATAAAGGATCTGGAGAAAGAACAGCAAATAAAACCTAAAACCAGCAGGAAAAGAGAAATAATAGTGATCAGAGCAGAAATCAATGAAATAGAAACCAAAAGAACAGTGGAACAAATCAATGAAACTAGGAGCTGGTTCTTTGAAAGAATTAATAAGATTGATAAACCCCTGGCCAGACTTATCAAAAAGAAAAGAGAAAGGATGCAAATTAATGAAATAATGAGTGAAAGAGGAGAGGTCATAACCAACACCAAAGAAATACAAACAATTACAGGAACATATTATGGGCAACTATATACCAGCAAATTAGACAATCTGGAGAAATGGATGCATTCTTAGAGACCTATACACTACCAAAACTGAACCAGGAAGAAAGAGAAAACCTGAACAGACCCGTAACCACTAAGGAAATTGAAGCAGTCATCAAACATCTCCCAACAAACTAGAGTCCAGGGCCATACATCTTCCCACAGCAATTCTACCAAACATTTAAAGAAGAATTAATACCTATTTTCCTGAAACTGTTCCAAAAAATAGAAAAGGAAGGGAAATGTCCAAACTCATTTTATGAGGCCAGCATTACCTTGATCCCAAAACCAAAGACCCCATCAAAAAGGAGAGTTACACACCAATATCCCTGATGAACATCGATGCAAAAATTATCACCAAAATACTAGTCAATAGGACCTGACAGCACATTAAAAGGGTTATTCACCATGAACAAGTGGGATTTATTCCTGGGCTGCAAGGATGGTTCAACATCTGCAAATCAATCAATGTGATACAATACACTAATAAAAGAAAGAACAAGAACCATACGATATTCTCAATAGATGCAGAAAAAGCATTTGACAAAGTACAGCATTCTTTCTTGATCAAAACTCTTCACAGTGTAGGGATAGAGGGTACATACCTCAATATCATAAAAGTCATCTATGAAAAACCCACAGCAAATATCATTCTCAATGGGGAAAAACTGAGAGCTTTTCCCCTAAGGTGAGGAGCACGGCAGGGCTGTCCATTATCACTACTGCTCTTCAACATAATATTAGAAGTCCTAGCCTCAGCATTAAGACAACAAAAAGAAATTAAAGGCATCCAAATCGGCAAACAAGAAGTCAAACTCTTACTCTTTGCAGATGATATGATACTTTATGTGGAAAACCCAAAAGACTCCATGCCAAAACTGCTAGAACTCATACAGGAATTCAGTCAAGTGTCAGGATATAAAATCAGTGCACAGAAATCAGTTGCATTTCTATACACCAACAACAAGAAAGAAGACAGAGAAATTAAGGAGTCAATCCCATTTACAATTGCACCCAAAACCATAAGATACCTAGGAATAAATCTAACCAAAGAGGCAGAGAATCTGTACTCAGAAAACTATAGAATACTCATGAAAGAAATAGAGGAAGACACAAACAAATGGAAAAACATTCCATGCTCATGGGTTGGAAGAACAAATATTGTGAAAATGTTTATGCTACCTAGAGCAATCTACACATTTCATGCAATACCTATCAAAGTACCATCAACTTTTTTTCAAAGGAATGGAACAGATAATCCTAAAATTTATATGGAACCAGAAAAGGCCCCAAATATCCAGGGGAATGTGGAAAAAGAAAAAGAAATTTGGCAGCATCACAATTCCAGACTTCAAGCTCTATTACAAAGATATAATCACCAAGACAATATGGTACTGACACAAAAACAGACACATAGATCAATGGAACAGAATAGAGAGGCCAGAAATGGACCATCAACTCTATGGTCAACTAATCTTCAACAAAGCAGGAAGGGATGTCCAATGGAAAAAAGACAGTCTCTTCAACAATGGTGTTGGGAAAATTGGACAGCCACATGCAGAAGAATGAAACTGGACCATTTTGTTATACCACACCCAAAAATAGACTCAAAATGGGTGAAAGACCTCAATGTGAGACAGGAATTCATCAAAATCCTTGAGGGGAACACAGGCAGCAACCTCTTTGACCTCAGCCACAGCAACTTCTTCCTAGGAACATCACAAAAGGCAAGGGAAGTAAGGGCAAAAATGAACTATTGGGACTTCATCAAGATCAAAAGCTTTTTCAGAACAAAGGAAACAGTTGAGAAAACCAAGACAACTGACAGAATGGAAGAAGATACTTGCAAATGACATATCAGATAAAGGGCTAGTATCCAAAATCTATAAAGAGCTTCTCAAACTCAACACCCATAAAACAAATAACCCAGTCAAGAAATGGGCAGTAGACATGAACAGACATTTCTCCAAAGAAGNTGCATGAAAAAGTGCTCAACATCACTCAGCATCAGGGAAACACAAATCAAAACCACAGTGAGATACCACCTCACACCAGTCAGAATGGCTAAAATCAACAAGTCAGGAAATGACAGATGTTGGCGNTGGGGAACCCTCCTATACTGTTGGTGGGAATGCAAGCTGGTACATCCACTCAGGAAAACAGTATGGAAGTTCCTCAAAAAGTTAAAAATAGAGCAGCCCTATGACCCAGCAATCGCACTACTGGATATTTACCCTAAAGATACAAATGCAGTGATCCAAAGGGGCACATGCACCCCAATGTTTATAGCAGCAATGTCCACAATAGACAAACTATGGAAAGAACCTAGATGTCTGTCACCAAATGAATGGATAAAGAAGACATGGTATATATACACAATGGAATATTATGCAGCCATCGAAAATGAAATCTTGCCATTTGCAACGACATGGATGGAACTAGAGGGTGTTATGCTAAGTGAAATAAGTCAGTCAGGGAAAGGCAATTATCATATTATCTCACTGATATGAGGAGTTTGACAAACGAGACTTAGGATCATAGGGGAAGGGAGGGAAAATGAATCAAGACAAAATGAGGGTGCAAACCATAAAAGACTCTTAATCTCAGGAAACAAACCGAGGTTTGCTGGAGGGAAGGGAGGGTGGGAAGTATGGGGTGGCTGGGTGATGGACACTGGGGAGGGTATGTGCTATGATGAGTGCTGTGAATGGTGTAAGAGTGATGAATCACAGACATGTACCCCCTGAAATAAATATACATTATATGTTAATTTAAAAGGGTAAAATAAAAAAGACCTACAAAAACATACTACAATTTAAAATAAGCCAGTTTGTAGAGCCAGAAGAGGTATCTCTCAACAACATATATTCACTACAAATAAATACCTAATTCATAATTCAGTAAGATCCTGGAAGACATGGCATCTTTGGAGCAAAAATAAGGAAGTATATAAAGAGGTAATAATCTGAGATTAGGAACAACTGCATAGAGACAAAAGTGGTTTTTTCTTGCTATGTCTAATCATAGTAATGGATGAGTTTACTTTACTTATCACTTGCTCTGGAAACTCTAAGATGGGTCTCAACTGTCAGCTTCATAGTTATGGCCTTTCATAGCTATGTAAAATAAAGCGATATCTGCACATAGAAGCTTAGCTCCTTGTGTAAACATTTTTTTTTCATGTAGGATAGATAGGCTTTGTGGAAGTTTACTTCATATTGGTACAAACCATAATTCACTTGTTAGTTTTCCATTTACAATCAAAGGATTTCAGCATATGTTCATGACGAATTCATCTGAGAAAAGTTGGTTTAATACGACAAATTAAACCTTTTTTTACCCTAAAAATCATATTTAATTCATTATTCAAATGTCAACTATTCTCAACATTCAATTTTTATGGCAAGTGATTTTGGTATTGCAATAAAATATTCAAAATCCTTTAAAAATAATGATATTTACTTACTAATTTAGTATTATTTTAGTTGTACCTTAAAGGTCAATTAAGAAGTTCTGTCCCATTTAATGGATACAAATACAAAAGTCTTTACTTAATCTTGGAGAGACTCATTTATTCTGAGTAGCTCAGTCTAATCATTCTTTATTTGTACCTCATCTAGGCTATGGACTCTGCCTAACTATAGTCTTATCATATGATCCAACAAATGACATAAAAACTTAATCCTACACGCAAAGTTGCATATGGATGTTTATAGCAAATTTATTTGTAATTGTCAAAACTTAGAAGCAACCGAGATATTCTTCCACAGGTGTATTGATAAACTGTGGGACATCCAGCCAATGGAATATGATTCAGCATTAAAAAGAAATGAGCTATGAACCAACAAAAAGACATGGAGGAAACTTGAGTGCAAATCACTAAGGGAAAGAAGCAAACAGAAAAGGTTACATATTGTATGATTCCAACAATAAGACATTTTGGAAAAGGCTCAACCATGATGTCAATAAAAAGAACAGTAGTTTCCACGGGTCAGAAGTCGGGCAAGGGATGAATAGGCAGAGCCCAGAGGACTTTTAGGGCTGTGAAAATGCTCTGTATGATACTCTATCTACACATGTCATTCATTATACATTTGTCCAAACCCATGGACTATACAACAGCAAGAAGAGTGGACACTGTGGTAAACTATGGACTTGGAGGGGTAATACTGTGTCCGTGTAGGCTCCTCCTTTGTAACATATGGACCATTTCTGGTGGGGATGTTGGTCATGGGGAAGGCTATGCACTGGTGAGGCCATGGGGTATATGGGAAATCTCTGTACCTTCCTCTCGATATTGCTGTTAACCTTAAACTTCCTGCTCTTAAAAAAAAAGTCAGAACTTATTAACTGTTTGTTGTTGAGTGAAAATGATAGAGAATGGGCAGAGCAAAAAGTGATACAGCGCTGGACGTGCTCGCAGCGGGCAACACTAAGGGGAGTTACAGTTAGTGAGTTTTCATTGCTGCTTCATATTTCTGTTGTTGTTTTCCCCTATATCTTTTCAATAAACATGTAATAGATTTTACAGAGCAAATACATTGCTTGTTTTTAGTGAAATTCCCAGGCTGTTTACTTCCCGAAACTTAGTGGTAGCCCTGACCACCTCACAAAAGTCTCTTCACCCACACTCATGCCTGAGAAGGAAGCCAGCTGAGAATGAGTGAAGGGCAGGCCAGGCTGGGGTTACTGACCGGCTGCACCCTCCCCCTCCCACATCTGTTCAGAGTCTCACATTCGTCACCCTGTGTCACAAGGGAAACACAGTTACAGTGAGAGGGCAGAGTAAATTATTTCGGTAGAGAGAGCTATAGTAGACTGTGGACACCTGGTGCTCCGGATGCCCCCATGGTGCTCAATAATCTCGAACTGCTGACTCTAGGGGCAGCATGCCCCAGGACAGGGCTGAGCCAAAACATGCAATTCTGTGAACCAGAGACATAGTGGAGGTTTATTCCTTCTTAGTATTCAGGATTCGTTCCTCCTTGTTGCAGAGGGGAAGAATATAATCATCATCAACATCATTACAACCAGTACTTATTAGGTTGTTTCAATGTGTCACACCATTCCTACATACTTTTAATTAATATTCAGTCCTCACAACTATCCTATGAAATAGGTACTATTATTCCTTCCTACATTAGGCTTAAGAGGTCAACTGGTTTTTTCAACATAAGACAGCTAGCTGACTTTCAGAGAAAGTCAATTATCATATGGTTTCACTTACTTGCGAACATAAGGAATAAAATAGAGGACTATAGGAGAAGGAAAGGAAAAGTGAATTGGGGTAAATAGGAGGGGGAGATGAACCATGAGAGACTGTGGACTCTGAGAAACAAACTGAGGGTTATGGAGGGGAGGGGGGCAGAGGGAGGGGTAAGCCTGGTGGTGGGTATTAAGGAGGGCATGTATTGAGTGGAGCACTGGGTGTGGTGCATAAAAAATGAATTTTGGATCACTGAAAAAAAATAAAATCATATGTTAATATTGGAGGGGAAAAAAGATAGGTAGTAAGTCCTGCAGCCAGGAATCAAATTCCTAGAAGCTAGACTCCAGAGTCCATGCTCTTCACCACTACATAGGATGTTGCAAAAATATTTGGACATTGGGGAAGAAAGGCATCTCCAGAAGCCTGGAAAATATGGAGATACTAAAGTCACAGTCATTTCATTTAATAAGCATTTACATAGCATTTCTTGTTTCCCTTTAGAACTCACTGTTGTAAACATTTTATAATTAGAAAATCTGAACAGATCAGTGAGGTGCAGAGATTGACTCGGTAATCAAAAATCTCCCAAAACAGAAAACTCCGGGGCCAGACACTCTCACTGGCAAATTCTAGTGAACATTTAAAGAGAAATTAACACCCATCCTTCTCAGACTCTTCCAAAGAGTTGAAGAGGAAGGAATACTTCCAAACTCATTGTATAAAGCCAATGTGAGCCTGATACCAAGCCCAGAGAAGGGAGGAACACCCCAAGAAAATTGTAGACCAATATCCCCGACGGAACCCACTATTTGTTTCATATCTCTATGTAGTTAAGAAGTTCTCATATAAGGCTAACTTAAAACAGGAGTGTAGCACATTGGAGAGTAATACATGTGAAAGACAAAAGCTGAACAAGTAAGAAGGTTGATTTTATTCAGACTATTGTAGTAAAAGCACCCCAGATCCAAAGATCAGTCTGTCTCAGCAGGATGGTTTTGCCTTAAGACTCCTGTAGGGAGAAATCAGTTACAAAGCGGGGAGGTTTGTAGTTGAGAAAAACAATTGTTTTGCAGTCAGGGGACTTCTCAGTCAGATGAACGAAACGTGTTTTCTCTTTGTTTAGCCAGTTTCAGGGGGAAAGGGAATTCAAAGCTTAGCTAATCATTCATGAGTCAAAGAATGAGGAGTTCTGGGCACCTCAGCAGGTGCAACTAAAAGGGGAAGGTCTTTCTTGTGTTTGGTCTTGGCACAAGTAAACAAGGGAGTCATCCCGAATTTTATGGGAGTCACAAGAAAGAGTGGACAAAGTCTCTAGGAACTCCTGTGTGGAAGGGTAGTTCTTTGAGGTAAGCCATTTCCCTGAACACAAAATTCTAAGGATTTTTAACAGTTACTGTTCTGGGAGCACAGGGCTCAGATCAAGTTCAACATGTCAGAGGAAATCCAGAGATTCAGTCTGAGTGCTGACTTTGCCAATAACTTCTATGAGGACCACACCTCACTCATCGTGAATTTGAGGAGGTGAGGGATGATTTATTAAGTTTCTTTCATATCTCAATGTTTGGTGAGTCTCTAAGAAAGGCAGAGGGACCCTTTAGAAGAAGGGTGATGGCAAATGAAGGCAAGGGGCACAGTCACAAAGGGAAGAGGGGACAACAAAGAAAGGCCATGTCACAGAGAGGGGAGGAAAAACGACAGCAGATATGTCAGGATTTCTGAGATATGTGGGATCAGAAGAGGGCAACTCCCTGCTTATGTGCCATTCATTCAGTAGTTAATGAGTGCCTACATTGTCCTAATGTTAGAGACACTTTTCCACAGCTCTGGCCTTAGAAGCTGCTTCGCCCATCTTTTCTCCTTAAATCCGTTGTTCCCAGCTGGGGATGATTTGGACCCCAAGGGAACATTTAGCGATGTCTGGAGACATTTTGGTTGTCACAACTGGGAGGAGGGGCTAGTGGTACTTGTAACTAAGGCAAGAGATGCTGATAAATATCCTATAGAGTACAGGGCAGTTCCCCACAACACAGAATTACCTAGCCCCAAATGCCAGTTCTGCCTTCTAGTTAGTCATCTTTTTCTCAGCAACATTTCAAGAAACAAACTACTTCAGGAGGGATGATTTACTAAAGCAAACGTAACATCCTGGGAGGCCATTCAGATGTGTGGGAGGAGAATCTGGTTCTATGTAGCTAGAGTTTAGTTCTTCCTGAGATTCACTTATTCTGGAAGTTTCTGCCATCCCTCATTAATTATGACAAGTCCTGCTCCAGGAATACATTTCTTAGATTTTTCTAAGAATTCTCTCTTGTCCCTAGAGTCATCCTTTAATTTGGTAGAGTTCGGATTGTTCTCCTTAATTGTGTTTATGGCATCGCGGTGGAGACCATGGCCTCAGAAATGAGGCTGCCGAGTTTGAACTCTGTGTTGACCACTGAAGAATATAAAACTTAAAACAAAATATGTAATTTCTCTAAGCTTCATCCTCCCCATCTATAAACTGAATGAATGAACTGAATGAACTGATGTCTATAAATCCCATTCACAGTGCCTGTCACATAGGAAGCACTTCATAAATTTCAATTCTGTTATCATTGGCCGAGATTTCTGCATTATCAGGCTGTCCAGAATGTGGCGAACTTATTGGAGAAGTGTTGGACAGCGGTTAAGCACAGAGACCTGAAGCCAGATTTCCTGGGTTGGAATCCTGACCCTACCATGTACTTGCTATGTGGTTTTGATCAAGTCTCCTGCAATTCTGTGTGCCTCAGTTTTCCCATGTGTAAAGTGGGGATAGTAAGAGGTACCTTCTAGGGTTGTGATGAGAATTACCAAGCTAATATATGCAATGTTTTTATATACGTAAAATATATAATAAGTTCTAATAAATGTGCTACTTTCAGTCTTCTGTCTAGATCGATCATAGCTTCAATTCAGAACAATTTTTCTTTTCTCAAGGAAACAAGGTGTCCCTGTTAATAATGAAAAGTTAACATGGATATCCAAGGCCAGAGATATCACAGAAAAATCATATAATTGTGAAAGAGCTGATGTTAATTAAACATCAAGGGAGTAGTGTTCAAGATGGTCCTCAAGATAAAAGTTCACAATTGAGACAACCAAGTACCTAGCCCCCTTCTGTGAACTTACTCCAACTTACTTTTCTGTTATGGGGAACAAATGGCAGCAGGTGGGTTTATTATGAGTTTATTCCCATAACCTTCTGGAAAAGTAGACAAAAGCTAATGTTTAAATCTGATACTGAATTATCTTCAGTTTTTCACAGAATTTAATTCTAAACTTGGATCAGTGAGTTTCCAGTAAAATCATTTTTCTGGCACCCACGGCCATGGGTGTCGATGTCAAACCTGGATGTATAAATAGATGTGGATAAGAGATGTTCATTGCACTCCCCAGTCCAGTTCCAGGGAGCAACCATGAAGACCTTCATCTTCCTTGCCCTGCTGAGAGTCGCTGGTGAGTTTATAATAATAAATGAATCGGTGGGTGTCTATGATGTATTTGTTTGCATTTTGTACTCTGAAAGATAACAATGAATGTGGAATAGAATCTCTGTACTCAAGAAACTTAAAATATTGAAATGACAATGTATATAGGAGTCCCCTCTTTCTGTGGCAACTACATCGACCCCCATTAAATAGATGCCTGAAGCCACAGATAGTACTGAACTCTATATATACTGTTTTTTTTCTACCACATATACATACCTATGATAAAAGTTAATTTACACTTAATTAAGTTAATTGTGCACGGTAAGGGGTTAACAACAAAACTAATAATAGCATAGAATAATTATAACAATGTTATGTAATAAAAGATATGTGACTATGCTCTTCTGTCTCTCAAAATATCTTATTGTACTGTACTCACTTTTCTTTTTTTTATTATTGTGTTATGTTAGTCACCATACAGTACATCACTAGTACTCACCTTTCTTGTGATGATGTGAGATGATAAAGTGCCTACCTGAGGAGATGCAGTGGGGTAAATGATGCAGGAATTGTGACGTACTGTGAGACTAGTAATGACCTTCGGAGGGTACATCAGAAAATAGATCATCTGCTTCCTGAGTCTGGTTAACCTGACTCTGGTTAACCAAAACCATGGGGGACTACAGTTCTACAAATGTCTATACATAATTCAATCTCCCTTGTGGCGGAAAGATGATAGTGAGCAGGAGTAATTGGCGCAGAAAGTATAAAGAGGCAGAAATTGCCCTGAACTTCAAGGTGAAATCTCTGGAGAAAGAGAGAAAAGGAAAGGACAGTTAACATTAAGGAAATGTTGTTTTGACCTTGCTGAGTATTTGGAGTTAATCACTGGGAGTTAAGATTGGGACTAGTGATTGGTTTAGGCTTATTGAAAAGGCTGTGAAGGTCAAAGCCTGCATCTCCTCTACACCAACGGGCATCTTCACAAGGATCTTAACAGGTGAAGGTACTTCATTTTTCATGAATAAAAGCTACGGGCTGGGTTTACAACATCTTCGCTAATGAAATCTCTCTGGTGTAAAATAACATATCATTTAACCATCAATAGAAAGAAAAATGTCTATTTCTGGTTTTTTTATACTACCAAATTTTATTTTTTTATTATTTTTTAATGCAGCTTACTTTATTCTTTATTTTAGTTTGCACTGGCACCTACTACTGCCTCAATATCCACCTCACTCTTGTCTTCCAGTCATAACCAGACCTAATAATAACTCTAATTGTTGAACGTTTGTTGTCTTCTGAGCATTGGGCTTATCATTTTATATAGCTTATCTCATTTAATCCTTGTAATATTAATGGCAATAATTAATACATACTTATTTTTCTCAGTCTTATTTTCACGAGGAAGTGGAAGCAAGGGGATATTAAGTAATTTGCTCAATATCACCATTTTAATAAATAGCTGGGCTGGCAAGTGGCCTCAGCTTGCTGGCGTCCAAAGTCTGTGATCTGCAGCATTATTCGGAGTTCTAAATAATACTACCAAATTTTATACAAATCTTACGATGAAATTTTCCTGAATTGGACACGTGTAAATTCAATGCATTTGTCTATACATCTGGAACTGTCTTTCCCAAAATTATTTTAAAATACTTGAACAATAAGATATGTATAATACAATCATCAACTTTGGGAGCCACAGAAATCTTAATAAATTGGTGGGCAGACTTCAGAATGCTGAATAAATTTAAAAATGTTGAAAAGAAAATTGAGAAAAGTGGAAATGTTGGAAAGGAAACCATATAGTATTCTGTTAAATTATGTCATGAAAATTTTAAGCAAGAACCAAAAAGAGAAATTGGGGGAACAAGAGTACAAAACTCTCAATTCCTTCTGGGCTGGAACATTCTTAGGTGGCTTCCAAAAGCTTCCTTTCTGTTACATCATGGGGATATCTACCCTATTTCAACTACCATAAATAAACCTAAGCATGGTTACTGCAAAACTTTGTTGAACCTATTTGTATGATTGCTGAGCAAAGTTTTGTATAAAAAGTATTCTATATACCCTTAAGTAGTAATGTTCAGGGCATTTACTACATCAAGAGTCTCTGATCCAGGTGTGTGTGTGTGTGTGTGTGTGTGCTGTGTATATATTTAAAACAATATATTTATCAAATTTAAAGCATAAATTAAAAAATTATATACTTATAATAGTGTAAGTTGGGTATGTTTTAAAAATGGAATAATGAGATTTTGGAAAAAATGTAACAATTATGTTATTACCATTTCCTGATTATGTGTGACAGGAAAATACTATCTTCTCTTTTCTAGCTAATCTAAAAATACTTAGTGAGGGCGCCTGGGTGGCTCAGTGGGTTAAAGTCACTGCCTTCGGCTCAGGTCATGATCCCAGGGTCCTGGGATTGAGGCCTACATCGGGCTCTCTGCTCAGCAGGGAGCCTGCTTCCTCCTCTCTCTCTCTCTGCCTGCCTCTCTGCCTACTTGTGATCTCTCTCTCTCTGTGTCAAATGAATAAATAAAATCTTTAAAAAAATAAATTAAAAAAATAAAAATACTTAGTGATAAGTAGAAACGACAAGATGGATCTGATCTGTTTTACTGATTAAAAAATTTCCAACTTTTCCTTGTCAGTTGCTTTCCCCATTGATGATGATGACAAGATCGTTGGGGGCTACACCTGTCAAAGGAAATCTGTCCCCTACCAGGTGTTCCTAAACTTAGGCTACGTCTTCTGTGGCGGTTCCCTCATCAATTCCGAGTGGGTGGTGTCCGCGGCTCACTGCTACAAGTCGTAAGTAACCAATCCCCACGTTTTTGTCCTCTCAGATCGACTCATGCCCCAGCCCTGCCAAAGAACAATCAGGGTAAACTGCACGGTTATGTTTGAAGGGGGAGCATTCAGATTCTAGGAGCCTCATCAATCCCCCCAGGCACTGAATGATGCATGGAGGGAATTTTGCATGGAAAGGTACACTGAGAATTCCCTGATGTCCTTCCAGATGATGGGATCAAGGACATGGGAGGTGAACTAGTGAGTGATGAAGAATACTTACAACTAGCTTAAGAGCATGAATCAATAAATAGTCCTAATCATTATAGCTCAATCGGGGGGAAAAGGCATATGGAGGTAATAACCCACATGAAGCTTCCAGTACAACATTAAAAATAAGCACAATTCATTCTGCCCCCTTAAGATTCTGTCATGCCTCTGATTCCTGACACATCTTCCCAGAATAATCCGTAATCCCAACCAGAGGAGGGGTAGCAGGTGCTGAATACCTGCCACCAAATTCCTGTTCTACCTCCCATTGTTTTACTGGCGCCACTTAATCATGGGAACTAAACATATCTAACATTCTAACAAGATGGTGGGCTGTGAGTCTATACTGGTAGGGACACCCACCTAAGAGTGACTCTCACCTGCACCATGTCTGGTAGGGCTGCGTTAAGTGCACAATTTTCCATGTATGGAAATGCTTGCAGGGGATGGTGTTCATGCTGATGCTCATGACTGGGGTGTATTGGGAAAGGGTAAAAGCTCAGGTTGGTCCTTACAGACATTGAATCCTTTGATCCAGCCGAATCCAGGTGCGTCTGGGAGAACACAACATCGCAGTGTCTGAGGGTACTGAACAATTCATCAATTCAGCCAAGGTCATCCACCACCCCAAATACAATGGAAAAAACTTTGATAATGACATCATGCTGATTAAACTGAGCTCACCTGCCATCCTCAACTCTCCTGTGTCTACTATCTCTCTGCCAAAATCCTGTGCAGCTGCTGGTACCCAGTGCCTCATCTCTGGCTGGGGGAATAGCCAGAGCTTTGGGGGTAAGTGTCACCTGGAACAAAAGCACCAAGTCTGAAAATCCTAGACGTGAAAGACATGTAGAAGTTCAGGTTCGTCTAAATTGTTACTCAAGGCAAGGTTCCCAGAGAATAGTTTGTAGATATATGGAATCTTAGGAAGATTCCTTTGCTGGAAAACACAAAAATTAGCTATGATAAAGATGGCAGATATTCAAGTGAAGTGTGATTAGTGATTTGCAAAGTAGGAACTGAGGAGGTAAACAGAACAGAGGGATCTGGTACTGCCGAAAGTAGAGACATGCTTGAGAAACAGTCTCTAGATTTGAGATTTTTAGTCACTGATACTAAATCAGAGAGAACAACTTGTTGATTAAAAACTGTTTGGAAGTCATTCCAGATAAAAGTTTTTCTTCCAAAAGAAAGTTACTGGCAATCTGAGAGAGTAGAGAAGGTGGGGGTGGGGGTGGGGCGGAGAGATTGAAAAAAAATGTCCAGGAATTCTGTGGCAAATATTTTTCCATTTTTGCTCTTGCACCCATCAGAAAAGTTTCCTGATAATCTGCAGTGTCTTCAAGCTCCCATCCTCTCTGATAGCACTTGCGTCAAAGCCTTCCCTGGCAGGATCACCAGCAACATGATCTGTCTGGGCTACATGAAGGGTGGAAAGGACGCTTGCCAGGTTAAGTTCCTTTGTACTCCTTCCAGCCGAGCTTCATGCACTACCACCACAATTCCCTTTCCCAAAACACAGGTTGAAAAGCTGTGTCAGGGATGGATTATAAGGGACCTTGGATAGATTGGGGATCAGTGATAAACTTTCTTTTTGAGACATTAATAGCTAGGGCCAAGAGTAAAAAGGTACACAGAAGATGATGTACAAACAGGACATCCGTGTGCCTTGCTAGAAACGATATTGTAGAAGGAAGCTTTCTGAAAAAAGGCAGGGCTAGATGGGCAGCATTGCACTCACCAGTCCTCACCTCTTCTTGGTCCTGCATGCCTGCAACTAAGAAAAGAGCAGGAGCTAAGAGGAGGGAGGAGGAAGGAGAGGCATGCAGTCAGAATTGAGAATTGGATTTCCAGTCTATGGCCATACCACCCTGAACGCGCCCGATCTCGTCTGATCTCAGAAGCTAAGCAGGGTCAGGCCTGGTTAGTACTTGGATGGGAGAATTGGATTTCCAGGGGAAGGGAAGGCGCTTCCCAGAGAATCAGTAACCTGGGAAAACTGACCGAGGGTAATGGGGAAACAACATTGAGCCTTTCTCCCATCTTGGCATAGTTGGGAGTTCTTACTGTCTCTTCCCTCTTGTGCAGGGTGACTCTGGTGGCCCTGTGGTCTGCAACGGAGAGCTTCAGGGCATTGTCTCCTGGGGTATTGGCTGTGCTCTAAAAGGCAAGCCTGGTGTCTACACCAAGGTCTGCAACTATGTGAACTGGATTCGGCAGACCATCGCTGCCAACTAAGCATGTAAGCATGTGTGCTGCTCTATGCTCCATCCCCTTAGTCAATTTCACCTTGCAGTTATGCCTGAAAACAGATGGAAGAGGAGAGACTGTATATTCTAAGAAACAAACTGAGGGTTACGGAGGGGAGGGGGGTGGAGGGGTGGGTGAGCCTGGTGATGGGTATTAAGGAGGGCATGTATTGCATGGAGCACTAGGTGTCGTGCATAAACAGTGAATCTTGGAATACTGAAAAAAAATAAGTAAAATTAAGATGTTAAAAAATAAAATAAATAAAATAAAAACATTTTGTTCTACATCACATGTGTCCAAGAACTGTCCTTACTTAGTATTTATGAACTTTCTCTTCAAACTGGCTGCTGCATAAGAAGGTGGACATAGAATTGAACAATTACACTAGGAATGAATTGGAAAGGTTATGACGTGGTTCATTCCACCTGCTCAAAATGAATTTACTGATCACCTACTATCTGCTAGGCTCTGTGTGGTCCACTGATGGTATAAGCATGGATAAGCTTAGAGGTCACTGTTACCTTCACATTTTTGCACAGAGGATGACACCAAGGTGCAGAAAGTGAAATTCAACTGCCCAAAGTTCTTCAGAAAACTCATAGTTAGGGGGAGACCTAGCTCCAGCTGTCCTGATTCTTGAGGCATTGCCACTGCTGTGACACCATGGTCTCCTCCTGTGCTCTAATCTACCTAAAATTCTGTGAAGCTAGATGAGGGAGACCCCCAGGTGGAGAAATTTTTACAAATCACCAATTTCCTGCATTCTCCAAGGTTTAGCTGACCTATGTGTTCCAGTTCTCTAAGATCTTCCTTGTTTTCCCACTGGTGCTTTATTGCTATAGCCCCCATGGCATCTGCAGGCAATCTGTGCCCCACTTCCACCACCAGTCCCCCCAATCCCAGCCCAAATAATGTAGCATTTTGAACTGTAAGAAAAAGGAAGTGCAAATGCAGGTAAGTTTGCAGAAAATAGATCTATCACACGAAGTTCACAGAAAATTTGGCTCAGAGTTGGCTTGGAGTACAAGTCCTAACACATGATTCCTGTGCATATGTGGTATGGATCCAGGAAAAAGATATCGTGGGATCAGAGCATGGAAACACTGGAGAGGGTGGAAGAGGTTTGAAAGGGAGAAATGTTCCCAGCCTCAGTAATAAGGCGAAGGAGGGATATTAGCTTAGTCAGTGTAGACTGCTATAACAAAAATGCCATAGACGAGGTGGCTTAAACCACAGACTAATTTCTCATGGTTCTGGAGGCTGGGAAGTCCAAGATCAAGGTGCCATTGAAAGAGTGGGGGCCCACTTCTGGCTGGTAGACAGTGGTCTCTCACCGGATCCTCACATGGCAGAGAGAGGGCTCTAGTCTCTTCTTATAAGGACACTAATCCACCTTTATGACCTTATCGAAACCTTGCATAGGCCCTACCTCCTAATACCATCCTACTGTGGATTAAGGTTGAGCACATAAATTTGGTGTGGGGGGGCACAAACATGCAGTCCATACTGGTTATCTTGGAAGAGGAAATTCCAATGGAAGGTACACACCCCATTACCAAATTTCTATTCCTCTGTAACTCTGGATGGCCAATTCATTGGGAGCAGTCCTGAGCCCTTAAAATTGCCTTGTCAGTGCCACCAGGATGGAGCCTAAATTCCCTTTCCTTGCATTCAAGGCTCTTAACTATTTGATCATAACTAAGCTCTCCTGTCTTATTTCCATAGTTCTCATTGAATTACTTTTATGTTTTCATAGAGCTGAAATTAATTTTATACATAACTCCTCTCTGTTAAAACAGGTAGATTTAGAGCTACCTTAGCTAAATACCTCATGCTTCTGTGCAGAAACAAATGAGCTTAAAAATTCTCCTGTTTCCTCTGAAATGCTTTCTATTCTACTCCATCACCACCACCAGTATATGCCTACCCACCTCAGCACAAGTAGAGTGCAGATTCAGAGACCTGGCAGGCTAAGTGAGATAGATAAAAGATGAGAGATCAGGGCAGGCCCAAAGAGAAGTATGAAAAAAACAAAAACAAAACCAAAAACAAATGCTATTTCTTGATACCATTCTATAGTCCCTTTTCAGCCTCTCTTGTCACTTTCTGTCTCTTGTCTTCTTAAAACATAACTCTTTATAATTTGTAAATGTATATGAAAGTGTAAAATCCGTATGCTCTTTGACCCAGCAACCTCACTTCTAGAACTCCATCCTATTAAAACATGCATATAAAAATAAAAACAAATTATACATGGGAGTGTAGCATTTCGAAGTTATTCGTTTGCAAGGAATAGAATATCCAACTCATTTGGTCTTGGACTGATGGAAATGTAGAAATGGGGAAGGCTTCAGGAATGTTTTGATTCAGTAATGCAAAAATGTCAAGGACTCAATTAATTCCTGGCTCTACCCTGTGCATCACTGTCATTTACTGTCCTTACTGTTACTTTATCCTATGGATTAAGCCTTGTGATCTAAAAGTCCTCAGGGCCCTGCTCTTCTTTGTCTGTATCCAGGGAAGGAGATAAATGAAGTTGCTCCCAGCAGATCTAGAAACGTTCTTTCCCAGATGCCCCTGGCAGACATCATCATGTTGTGTGTCTTTAACTGAATTTGGTGACTTGCACAACCCTGAGCCAATAATCAAATGGGATTATGCAGATAATTTACAACAAAGTGACATGGCATAGCATCAGAGCAAAGGGTGGACTTTTCCTCCAGCAAGAATCTTGGCCTACATGGTATATGTTTGGTTAACTGAGTAGTTATAAGGCTAGTCACCAAGAGAAGGAGGAGTGGATGTAATCTCCACTAGAGTAATCTAGGCTGCTTATCGACATATTGTCTATGAAATCCTGAATACCCGGGAACAACTCAAAATATTCATTTAATAGAGGATTGATTAAATAAACCTGGTATGTCCCTCAGTAGAGAGAATGTAACTATTCTATTTAATTATTCAACCACTTACTCAATGAATATTTATTGAAGAACTATAATGTACTGGCCCTGTTTATGAGCTAAAGATACAGCAGAAGAAAACAGTCAAAGCCTTACCTTCATGGTATAAGTATTCTCACAGCAAGAAGAGTGGACACTGTGGTAAACTATGGACTTGGAGGGGTAATACTGTGTCCGTGTAGGCTCATCCTTTGTAACATATGGACCATTTCTGGTGGGGATGTTGGTCATGGGGAAGGCTATGCACTGGTGAGGCCATGGGGTATATGGGAAATCTCTGTACCTTCCTCTCGATATTGCTGTTAACCTTAAACTTCCTGCTCTTAAAAAAAAAGTCAGAACTTATTAACTGTTTGTTGTTGAGTGAAAATGATAGAGAATGGGCAGAGCAAAAAGTGATACAGCGCTGGACGTGCTCGCAGCGGGCAACACTAAGGGGAGTTACAGTTAGTGAGTTTTCATTGCTGCTTCATATTTCTGTTGTTGTTTTCCCCTATATCTTTTCAATAAACATGTAATAGATTTTACAGAGCAAATACATTGCTTGTTTTTAGTGAAATTCCCAGGCTGTTTACTTCCCGAAACTTAGTCGTAGCCCTGACCACCTCACAAAAGTCTCTTCACCCACACTCATGCCTGAGAAGGATGCCAGCTGAGAATGAGTGCAGGGCAGGCCAGGCTGGGGTTACTGACCGGCTGCACCCTCCCCCTCCCACATCTGTTCAGAGTCTCACATTCGTCACCCTGTGTCACAAGGGAAACACAGTTACAGTGAGAGGGCAGAGTAAATTATTTCGGTAGAGAGAGCTACAGTAGACTGTGGACACCTGGTGCTCCGGATGCCCCCATGGTGCTCAATAATCTCGAATCGCTGACTTTAGGGGCAGCAGGCCCCAGGACAGGGCTGAGCCAAAACACGCAATTCTGTGAACCAGAGACATAGTGGAGGTTTATTCCTTCTTAGTATTCAGGATTCGTTCCTCCTTGTTGCAGAGGGGAAGAATATAATCATCATCAACATCATCACAACATATTAGGTTGTCTCAATGTGTCACACCATTCCTACATACTTTTAGTAATATTCAAGTGTCACAAATATCCTATGAAATAAGAACTAATATTCCTTCTTACAGGAAGCTTAAGAGGTCAACTTCTTTTTCTCAGGATAAGACAAGTAGTGAGTCTTGCAGCCAGGAATCAAATTCCTAGAAGCTAGACTCCAGAGTCCATGCTTTTCACCACTGTATAGAATGTTTGTGTCCAAAATATTTGGACATTGGGAAAGAAAGGCATCTCCTGAAGCCTGGAAAATATGGAGATAGGAAAGTCACAGTCATTTCATTTAATAAATGTTTACATAGCATTTCCTATTTCCCTTTAGAACTCACTGTTATAGCACTTTATTATTAGAAAAACCTGAACAGATCAGTGAGGAGTAGAGATTGACTCAGTAATCAAAAACTTCCCAACACAGAAAACCCCACGGCCAGAAACCCTCACTGGCAAACTCTAGCGAACATTTAAGGAGGAATTAACACCCATCCTTCTTGGACTACTCCAAAAAGGTGAAGAGGAAGGAATACTTCCAAACTCATTGTATAAAGCCAACGTGAACCTGATACTAAGCCCAAAGAAGGGAAGACACCCCAAGAAAATTGTAGACCAATATCCCCAGTGGAACCCACTATTTGTTTCATATCTCTGCAGAGAGGGGGTAGTTAAGAAGTTCTCATATAAGGCTAACTTAAGGGGTGCCTGGGTGACTCAGTGGGTTAAAGCCTCTGCCTTCGGCTCAGGTCATGATCTCAGGGTCCCGGGATCAAGCCCCGCATTGGGCTCCCTGCTCAGCAGGGAGTCTGATTCCTCCTCTCTCTCTGCCTGCCTCTCTGCCTACTTGTGATCTCTTTCTCTGTCAAATAAATAAATAAAATCTTAAAAAAATAAGGTAACTTAAAACAAGAGTGTAGCACATTGGAGAATAATACATGTGAAAGACAAAAACTGAACAAGTAAGAAGGTTGATTTTATTCAGACTATTGTAGTAAAAGCACCCCAGATCCAAAGATCAGACTGTCTCGGCAGGATGGTTTTGCCTTAAGACTCCTATAGAGAGAAATAAGTTACAAAGCGGGGAGTTTTGTAGTTGAGAAAAACAATTGTTTTGCAGTCAGGGGACTTCTCAGTCAGATGAACGAAAAGTGTTTTCTCTGTGTTTAGCCAGTGTCAGGGGAAAAAGGAATTCAAAGCTTAGCTTATCATTCATGAGTCAAAGAACAAGGAGTTCTGGGCACCTCAGCAGGTGCAACTAAAAGGGGAAGGTCTTTCTTGTGTTTGGTCTTGGCACAAGTAAACAAGGGAGTCATCCCGAATTTTATGGGAGCCACAAGAAAGAGTGGACAAAGTCTCTAGGAACTCCTGTGTGGAAGGGTGGTTCTTTGTGGTAAGCCATTTCCCTGAACACAAAATTCTAAGGATTTTTAACAGTTACTGTTCTGGGAGCCCAGATCAATTTCAACACGTCAGGGGAAATCCAGAGATTCAGTCTGAGTGCTGACTTTGCCAATAACCTCTATGAGGACTACAGCTTCTCATCATGAAATTGGGGAGGTGAGGGATGATATATTAAATTTATTTCATATCTCAACGTTTGGTGAGTCTCTAAGCATGGCAGAGGGACCCTTTAGAAGAGTGGAGATGGCAAGTGAGGGCTGGGGGTGGGAAACAGTCACAAAGGGAGGAGGGGACAACAGAGAAAGGCCATGTCACAGAGAGGGGAGGAAAAATGTCAGCAGGTACATCAGGACTCCTGGGGTGTTTGGGGTCAGAGAGGAGGCATCAGGTGCTTGAATTGCTTTGCTCCCTCCTTGTCCACCCTGCATCAGAGACAGTGGGCATCATCTGGGCATCATATCATTGGGTTTTGAGCAGACTAGTCTCAAGACTGCTATGAGATCCTTGCTTCTCCCTCTAAGACCCAATTAAAGTTTCTGTCCAGCTGTTGTGGCCAGGGACACTTGGACTGAAGACTGGGATGGTTTGCAGCTTGATCCAACGAGTGTGCTTCTGGCAAGATTGGTGCCTGCCATGAAGCCCTGTCTCATCTTCACTCTTCTGAGCACAGCTGGTGAGCAGGTGGCCTTGGCTTTCTGGAGTGGGATAGGTGGGGTAGGTCAGAAGGGGGAGCAGGCAGCCCCGAGGGAAGAGACAAGGAAGCGGTGGGCATTTCCCTCGATTACAAAAAACAAAAGGAACGACTCCCTCTGCTCACTTACCCCATCAGGGTGCTCTCACAGTCCCTCTGAGGCCTGTGGGCATGGTGGGATCAGCCACCGTAGCACCCCACTCTCTCCTGAGACTCCGGGGTGTGGCTCTTTAGACTGCCACTTTTCCTGGCCAGCCACATTGCCCTGTCTGGACAGGTGGACCCAGAAGAGTGGGCAGGGAAGGCAGGTGGGTTGGATGCCCTAGAAACCCTATATCCCCGCCCCAAGCCTTCCCATCCCTCTCACTGCCAAGGTCAGGTGGTATGTAATTATGACTTTCATGTTTAGTTGGCAAAAGTTAAACAAAAATAATGTTTTGAAAAAAAATATTGGTTTGAAAGGAATAATTCATCCCCCCCCCATTTTTATAATATACCACACTGCTAGTCAGGGATTCTGATCAGCCCATGAGTTAGTTTCACAGAATTTTAATATATTTCCTTCTCAAAGACATGTGTCAATATCCTAATGTGTATAGCTTCGGTGACATGTAGGATTCCCTCTGATTTTTAAAAAGATGTTTAAAATAATTTGTAGTCCCTGGTATTATCTTTAAAAACCTTAGGTCAGAAAAAACTACCCTAGCCAACTCTTGCCTCTCATCCTGTTTGACTCTCTTCCCACCTGTGACCCGATTAATTCTTTAGGAGTTCTTCTGGCCAGAGATTCTAGAGATGATGACCTGAACTTACCAGAAGATTTTACTATTCCTTACATGGTCTATCTGCAGTCCAGATCAGAGCCCTGTGTGGGGTCTCTCATTCACCCTGAGTGGGTACTGACGGCTGCCCACTGTCCCTTACCGTAAGTAACTCTTTGTTCCTGGGAGCTGGGAGGGATCTGTTTAGACAGAAGCAGGTCTGGTGGGGCATCCCAGCAAGTCTTAATGACATCCTAAGGGAACTAGAAGACCAGGGAAGAGAGAGGGATCTCCCTCCCAATAAGAAGAATAATACCTATTCGGGTGGTTCAAGAGGAGATCAACAGGAAGGTATCAGGAGACTCTCTCATGGAGAATAAAAAATATTCATTCATTTAGCATATTATTAGGCATTTACTATGTGCTAGAAACCACTTAATGCACTGAGAAAAGAGTGAGGGAACAAGATGGAAATAAATTTTCTCTCCTGAGGCTTACATTCTGGTAGAGGGCGTAAGCCCAAACAAATAAACACCCAAAAATAAAACACCAAAGAGTGGCAAGCTGTAACATTCAGGAATGAAACCAGAGATCTGCCCTAGTGAAGGTGGTCATGTTAGGCCACTTTGAAGAGAGGAGACAAACAGGAAGAGGAGGAGGCAACTGAATGCGTAAAGCCTGGGGGAACATTCCAGGCAGAGGGGCCAGGCTACGTAGAGTCCCTGAAGTAGTGAAGGTATTTGGCCAACTCGAAGACCAATGTGGACTGTAGTGAATAGGAGAATGCCTACAGAGTGAGGGGAAGGGTCTGGCAGAAGCTGCAGGATGCAGGTAACAGAAGAAGGACAAGGGAGCACTGCACAAAATCCTGCTCTCCCCTGTAAATCTGCATCCCTGCCATGACTGCATGAAAATGTGCTGTGTGACTGGGACCTATTCAGAGTTTCAGGAGTCTATGAGACTCATTTCAAATTCAGAGCTTTCAGCCATCTGGTCATTCATGACCGTTTATTCAAACACAGATGGACACTCTGCTTTGCACATGGTAAGACATACAAAGGAAAGATAGTTCATCCCCTCCAAGAATGGGAGTTGGAAAACTCTATGTTCCTTTTTTCAGCCAGATCTAGTGCATGAACTGTTTTTGGTAGGAAATGGCACTTGTGTCTGTGGCATAATTAGACTCCTGGTGATGAAGTGGGTGTGTCTGAATGTGTCCAGGAAATACAATGGAAAATCATAATGGGAATCCTGATAGGCTAAGAGCCTTGGGGATCAATGATAAAGAAGGCAGCACATTGCAAATATAGTGACATGGGCTTGAGAGGGGCTAGGAGGGACCTAAGAACATCTAGAAATGAAGGCTATGATACACTTGCTCAAGCGCTGCTTGAAACAACGTGGTATAGGCACATCTCTATTACCTCCCCATTCAGATTTTCCAAAACTTAGTACCAATAATAAAACTAGACTTTACTGAGTGTGCTCTAGGTGGCTGATACATGTCAGATTTTATATATACACCAACCCTAGACCCTAATACAACAACCCTGAAAACTACTAGTACACTTTGACAAACCAAAGCAGGTCACTTCAGTTCTCAGATATGAGAGAGAAAAGGAAGATGACAGGGGAGGTCACTTCTGACATTTTTTGCCTTTCTGACATTCTGTGACCTGCTCTTTCCCACCTCCCTGCCCTCTTTCTTCCAAAGCATTAAAATCCGACTGGGAGTTTATCAACCCAGCATCAGAAATAAGAAAGAGCAGACACGGAATTATTCATTGATTATCCATGCCCCTGAGTTCAAGGCACAATCTCTGGAGAATGACCTGATGCTGATCAAACTGTCCAAGGCTGCTGTGCTCAACTCCCACGTGGGGACCATAGCCATATCTATGGAGCCCTTAACATTTAATGATTCCTGCTTTATCCCAACCTGGACTTGGAATGAATACAAAAACCGTAAGTGTTTGCGTCTGAGTTCCCCATCCTAAGGAGGTTTTGGAGCTGGAAAAAATGTGGAGGGATATACTTGAAGGGAATGCCTGCCATGAGGTAATGTTCTTAACCCTACAGTGACTATTGCCAGAACCTTATCCTACCAAGATTGGAAGCCAAGAAATATCATTCAGACACTGATACAAGGCAGCCAATCTGACACCAATGAGTGGACCAGGCAGTAACTGTCCTATCTCTAGAATATTCAAGACCAGAGTCCATGGGACTGAATTCAGATAATGGTGAAGGAACTAGGAGTCCTCACTCTAAGAACAGTATCAAGGTGTCCTGTGGGAGGTGCCTTACTGTCTCTTTGACAGCTTCTGGAAGTCCACCAAGTGATTCATCCATCAGCATCGGGAAAAACAAAAACAGAACATTTGGTGAGGTGACAGAGGACACTTCCCACCCCCTGCCACAGGCAACTTAGCCTATGTTGATGGCGATTCACTTGAGTGGACCCTGAGAGATGAGGGTAGATGAGGGAGCTCTTCCCATCCACAGAGTGTAACTCTTATACCTACTGCTTCTCCCAAAAGCTCCCCCTCAGAGGTGGACACCAGGGCATGCACAGGGAGGTTGATTTTGATTATGACATACTGTTGGTGTCTCTCTGGCCTGACCTACCTCTGAGAAAAATTGCCACAGACCCTGTTGCAGGCATGCATGCCTCCAGCTTCCGAGCTCTGTCAGCATGGGCAGAGAACATCTGGTCTCTGCAGGAGCATGTTTTACCAAGGGCACTTTATGAAGAAAGTTGCTTTCTTATGCATTTGTTGGTCATTGGTGGGTCTTTATGTGGCTGCTAAAAACCCATCATACTCTCTTTAGGGATTGTCAAAGGATGATGGGCCACCACTCAATATCTGAAATGAAATGATAAAGCTAAATTTATTAATGATTATAGTAAGGAACAGCAAAGCTGAGCAGACCCCAGTCTTACTGAGCAGAGCAGAGTATTAGGTCTAGATGGGGTTTGGGGAAATCTTTTGGTACAGAGATTGGAGGCTTTCAGGGGCTTAAGGGGTTTACATCTGTAGGAGCGTGGTTGTTGTTCATTGCTTGGCACTTTCAGGCATGTTTATTGTAGGGGGTTTGACTGACTGACTTTAAAAAGTGACTTCATTGTCTTGATGAAGCTGTGTTCACTGATGCAATTGTCATGACATTAATCAGGTTTATACCTTGCACTGATGGCCACAGAACAATCCATCTGTCCCATAAAAGCAAATAAAAAGTGGGAACTTTTATATTCTCAGGATTTGGCAACTTCATTTTTAATTCAGAAGCAAAATTTCTGGGAATCTAAGTGAATATATTTTCTGATCAAATTGAAGTTTATGATTTTTATGCTTGACTTTGAAGTCTTATTCTAAGTAATTGCAAAAGTAATTTGTTACATACTGTTTGAAAACAAAATAAAATCATACAAAGGTTTTATCACATGGGTTCTGCATGTCAGAATCATAGTGACAAACTAATTCTGTAAACGCTTTGGTGCAAGTGTTTGGGTATTTATTAGGAATTCATTATTTCAAGTGCTTGGTTACTTTCACCTTGTTTATTCTACACATTTCAATTCAACTTCCATAAAAACCTAAAGCTGAACATAACTTCACTCTGTCTTTTCTGTCTTGACACTTTCTGTTTTAGGACATTAGGTTGATACACTATCAAAAAAATCCTGCTTGGGGTGCCTGGATGGCTCAGTGGTTAAGCGTCTGCCTTCGGCTCAGGTCATGATCCCAGTGTCCTGGGATCAAGCCCTGCATCGGGCTCCCTGCTCTGTGGGAAAGCCTGGTTCTCCCTCTCCTACTCCCCCTGCTTGTGTTCCCTCTCTCACTGTATCTCTCTCTGTCAAATAAATAAGTAAAATCTTTAAAAAAACAAAACAAAAAAACCCACAAAAAACCCTGCTCGGTAAGTAACACTAGGGTTAGTTTGAACAACCTCTAATCAGTTTTTCGTTGCCTTCCTCCTTATTACTCCGTACCAGAGATTAGAATTACATTGGTTATAAATCCTTACATTCTGAGGTTAACAGTAGAGTAACAGTTGCAATGAGGGAGATGAACACTCTGACTTCTTTGGGGGAAATATATGTGTATCCTTATACACACACATACACTTATAAATAATCCATTTATAAACAATCTATTTCATTAAAAAAGCAATTTTAGACACATTCAAAAGAATTTCTCCCTTTATGGTTAAATGTAAATGTAAAAATTAAATGATTAAATGTAAAGAAGTTGAAGTAGATGCCAAATATAAAGATTTCTTAGGGATAATGGGTTTGTGCCTGTTTTCATGGTCATTTATCCTCTTCTGGTGGGTTTTCAAAGGTTTCTAAATTAGGCAGAGGAGATGGAGAATGACAGATCTGATGTCTGACATGAGAATATCATGCTCTGAATCTGCTGCTCTGACGTAGATACTGAATGAGAAACCCTAAGAAGGATGGAATGTGTTTACAAAGCAGGGAGTTATCACAAGAGTATGTGTGACCAGCAGAGTAATGGTGGACTTCATTTGTCTTTTTTTCCACACAGTTAGTGACCCTGACATCCTGACGTGGATAAACCAACCTTCTCATCCCTTCGATTACTGCAGAAATATGATAGGACAGAGAATGGCAGTACACATCATGTGTGTGGGAAGACCTTTAAACATCATATCTAAAGTCAAGGTATCTTTCCTTTCTTCAGATAGAAAGATAGCAAGGGGTCCATGAAGAGGAGAGGTGATTGTGGAAAATCAAGTGGTGCTCACCCACAAGGCCTGGAGTCCCTCTCTTCCCCACCCAGGTCTTTGCATTAGTCATTAATTCCCCTTCCCTCATTTTACAGTTCTGGGTAGAACTATTTGTCCTTTCTCCTCCTGCTTGCACTCAGGTTGGGCTCAAGCTTGAACCAAGAGAGGTGAGATCTAGGTGGATGTGAAGAAAGGGTTGTTACCTTTCAAGAAAATGAGTCTAGTCCTTTAGATGCCTCTGAGACTATAATATGCCATGTCTTGGGATTTATTCTTTTCCCCTGAAGACAAAGCAACAGTGACCTCCTGTTCCCTCTGGCAGGAAGTCTCAGCTGCTCCGGCCATCTGCAGTGGGAGGCTGCATGGAATCTTGTCCTGGAACAAAGGAAGTGTCATCCTGGGAAGTGAAGGATTCTTCACAGAAGTTCATCACTATGCAAGATGGATCATGAAAATGATTAATACCCACTGAGGCACTCCATTCCTCTGTCCTTCAGGGCAACATCTTCATGATTTCTGTACTGAATTCACAACTCTCTTGATCTTTCTTGTTCTTGGACAGAATCCAAATAGAAAACATTCAGTAAAAAAAAAAAAAGACACTAAAAACTCATGCTGTGACCCCTGATCTCTTTATACATCAACTGCAAGCATAATGAGAAATGTAGCAATATGCCTGCCATGTGCTCATTCCTTTCAAAAAGTATGTGTTATTAGCTGCTTAGCAGACATTGCATATGCTAGGGATACATGAGAGAATATGATCTATGCTTGGTCATTAAGCAGCCAGTTATAATACCTTATGACTATTGTTAAAATGGAGTTGAGAAGTAAGTTTCAGGAGAGCAGAGAAAAAAACATTCCAGGTGTTAGAGCCAGCAGACATTTCACCAAATAGTAGACAAATTAGGGGAGGATATTGTAAATCTGAGGGAACAGTTAAGTAAGTCAGAAAAGACAAAAATGTGGCATGTTCTGGAAAATATATCTAAATAAATAATACTGGAGTGTAGAAAGTTAATTGTCTGTAGAAGAGGAGACCAGATGTGATAAAAGATTACTATTTATAGGTGAGCAAGGCTTAGATTTTGAAGGGTTTGACCTGTTTGGTGAAGGAACTTAGATTTTTATCCTGTTGGAATAAGATGGGGTGTCATTAAAAGCTCTGTGGTAGAACCTCATCAAATTTCTGAATTGGGAGATACTAAAAAAGCAGAACCTGTAGAGTTTACATGTATTGACTGTGAGTAGAAAGAGAAAGAGAAGTGTCTGGAATAATGCCCAAGTTTCTGACTTGGGCATCTGTGTAGATGCTGGTTTACAGACATAGTATGCAGAAAACCAGTGTTTTCATGTGTAACAGGTCAGAGCACAGTCGTGAGTAGGAGAGACAGGCACGTTACATTTGAGATCCTTGAAGGACATGGAGGTGATCATGTCTGGCACACAGCTGGAGACAAAGATCTAGATCTTAGATAATGTCTGGGCAATGACAACAGGGCAGTTGTATATTTATGGGTGGTAGTCACGGACTTCAGCAGACCTCTGTGCTAATGGGAAGAGCTCTGAGTGATGCTCAGTCCCTCTCTCGCACTGGCATGGAGTGGAGAGATGTAGAGCATCCTGGACCCACTGATCAAGACACCTAAAAATATGGAATTGAGAGGACTCCAAGTCACCCAAAAGTTTGGGTCCAGAGTGAGAGGTCATGGAGTCACAAATAGGGGAGTGGCAGTGTGATATGAAGTCATTTATTAAGAAGGGAAAAGGGGATCAGAGAGGGTCAGTGAGATGAGAGAGAATAATGACACAGAAGGAAAAGACGAAGAGTGAAAAGGTTTGGCGTTCCTTCCCACGAGAGAGGTGGTAAATCCATGCATCTGTAGAAACCGCAGGGGAAGAGAGAAGGGCTGGTTCTGGGGATTAATATACTCTGCTTTTCTTCATCCACCAAAGCAAAAAAGCAAAAAAAAAAAAAAAGAAAAAAAAGAAAAAAGAAAAAAAAGAAAAGAAAAAAGAAAGAAAGAAAAGGCTGAGTTATGACTAAGCCCATAGCTTATCCTGACACATAAACAAAAATAATCAAATTCTCAACTTGAGATACTAAGGCCATTTAAATCAAGATGCTTCCTTTTCTTGCAATTCTTGGCCATCAAAAGCACAAGCCCCGTTGTTTGCCTGTCTTCTCCAGCAGCCTCGCTCCTAGGTCTCCCTCCTAGGTCGCTTCCTGTCTCTGATTAACTGCCCAATGCCCCTTGCCCCCTTTATGAATCACATTTATATTGTCCCAGAGTTTTTAATAAAATGCTCATCTGATCACTTCTAAATTACGTCTTCAACATGCACTGGCAATCCTGCATTTCCCGTCACTCTCTGTACAATTCTCCATAACGGCCATCTCAACCATACTCCTCTCTCCTTGGCCTTCAGTGCTTCATCTGCAGTGAATGGCATCCAGCTGGGAGGTTGAAACCATCAGTGCTAATTTCAACTTCTCACCTCCCACTCTGCAAACATACGTAGTGCTTTTCTTCCTCATTCTTTTTGATCCTTCCCGGAAGTGTGGACCTTCACCTATGATGTGGATCCCTTCTCCTCTGACTTCTTCACGGACCACTCTATTGAGCATCTCTACTTCTTTATATTTTTCCACTTCCCCTATCTATTGACTTCCTCCTATCACCATTTAGACAAGATGAAGCCTGTTGCATATAAAATACGGAGCCCAAGGACGTGCTCCCTTGATCTGCTCTCTGGTGACCTCCTGGATCTTCTTTGTAGACAGTGCCTACTTGACAATTCCTGAACAGTCTGCTCTGTAGGATTCTTCTTGGTCTGTCTTCACTCTCTTTCATATGTGCTCTTCTCTTTTGAGTCCTCATTCGTCTTTCCAAAGACTTTCCCCCCATCTCTTCATTTGGTTAACTTCTACTCATCCTTTAAGCCTTGAATATCACTTCCTCAAACAGGTCTTTTTCTGACCCTTATGTTAGGGTCCCTGCTATATGTGTTTCTACCACTCTTTCCTTCCCCCATTGTGACATTCATGATGGCAAGTCTTCTCACAGTCATCTCCCCTGTTAGTCTTTATCATCTCATCTCCCTTACCACTAAATCATCAATAGCTAATAAAGGGCTGGCACACAGTATACATTTATGTTGGTTTTCTTTTTTGTTTGTTTGTTTTAGATTTTATTTATTTATTTGACACAGAGAGAGAGAGATCACAAGTAGGCAGATAGGCAGAGAGAGAGGAGGAAGCAGGTTCCCTGCTGAGCAGAGAGCCTGGTGCGGGACTCGATCCCAGGACCCTGAGGTCATGACCCGAGCTGAAGGTAGAGGCTTAACCCACTGAGCCACCTAGGCGCCCTGTATTGGTTTTCTATTGCTGCATAAAAACATTGCCACAAATTGAACAGCTTAAAACAACACGTATTATCTCAGTTTCTGCAAATTAGGAGTGCAAGCATGGCTTAGCTGGGTCTTCTATTCAGGGTCTAGCAAGACTTTGAGGGAAGAATTTGCTTCTAAGCTTATTCAGGTTGCTGGCAGAATTCATTTCCTTCTGGTTGTATGATACCAGATTCTTGCTTTTTGTGGGCTATCCCCTGAAAACTGCCCTCAGGTCCTTGAGTCTATCCTTAGTACAGAGAGGTCATCCATACATGGTTCTTTGCCACTTAGGCCTCCTCAGTGTGGCTGCTCACAACCCCATGCCAGTGGGAAGAATCTCTCTTATACGTGCTAGCAAGGTGGATATGTGTATGTGTGTGGATACCCAATGTTAATATTATGTATCAATATAATTATCAGAATGAAATCCCATACTTTTGCCATATTCTATTAGTTCAAAGGAAGTCACAGGTCTCACACCCCAAGAAAGTAAATTGCAGGGCATAAACACTGGGTTTAGGGTCTGTCGAAAATATTCAGTAGAATTTCATAAAATAATACATTTTATTGGATCCTTATCTCCCACACATTAAGGACTTATGCAAGTCATATATGCAATGTTTATATAATAAGGCTTTTCATTACATAATTCCTGTTTCTCTCTCCACCTGGTTCTTAACACTTCAGCTGTAATACATGGTTGCCTTTCTACAAACACACCATGTTGTTTCACATATTCATGCATTTACAGAAGAAGTGCCCTCTTTTTGAATTATTTTTTCTCTTCTTTTTATGCCAGACAAGCTTCTTCCCCTTCTCTAAGACCCAGGGAAAGTAAAAATTTGTGGATACTCTTTCCGTACACACAATACAGACTGAAAAAGTATCTTTAACCTTGTGCTCAAGGCACACAACTCAATTAAAAAAAAAAAACCAAAAAACTTTTCCCACATTAGGAAACAAAACAGCCTGAGCATAGGGAAAAAAGGAGAGAGCGTCAAACCAAGAAGCAGACTCTTAACCACAGAGAACTGGTGGTTACAGAGGGGAGAGGGTGGGGGAGTTGGATAAAATAGGTGATGGGGCTTAAGGAGGGCATTTGCTGTGATGAGCACCAGGTGATATATGGAAGTCTTGAGTCACTATTTTATACCCCTGAAACTAATATTACACTGTATGTTAACTGACTAAAAGCTTAAAATTTACTGTCTCTATAGGTTGCTTTTTTAAAAATGCCATAAAGTGCAACCATTCAATATACAATATTTTTAGACTGGCTTCCATCACGTAGTAATATGCATTTAAGGATTCTCTATGTCTTTCATCTTCTTTTTTCTTTCATCTCTTGATAGCTCATTTTTAAAAATCACTGAATAATACATATTCCAGTGTGGATACACCACACTTTGTTTACCCATTTACCCATCTTGGTTGCTTCCAAGGTTTGGCAATTATGACTAAAGCCGTTGTAATTATTCATGCATAAGATTTTGCGGACATAAGTTTTCAACTCATTCAGTTAATACCCAGGGGAGTGATTGCTGCCTCATATGGTAAGATTATGTTTAGCTTTTAAGAAACCACCAAACTATCTCCCAAAGTGGCTGTACATTTTGTATTCCTACCAGCAATAAATGAACATTCTTGTTGTTTTACATCCTCACCAACATTTGGTGTTCTGGGCCTTAAACTTCAGCCATTCTACCAGGTGTGTAATGGTATCTCATTGTTTCCTTAATTTGTAATTACCTGGTGTATGTTGAGAATCTTTTCCTATGCTATTTGCCATCTATACTTCTTTGTTGTTATGGAATGAACTGTATCCTCCCCAAATCCCTACGTTGAAACTCTCAACCCCGAAGTGATAGTATTTGGAGGTAGGCCCTATAAGGAAAAGATTTGGGTGAAATGAGGTCGTAAGGGTGGGGCACTGTTCTTATAGGATTAGTGTCCTTATAAAAAGAGACACCATGAGCTGTACACATAAATACAGAGGAAGGGCCACATGAGGACACAGTGGCCTACAAAGCCAGGAAGAGAGTTCTCACCAGAAACTGAATTTATTAGCACCTTGATCATGGACTTCTGGCCTCCAGAACTGTGAGAAAATAAATGTCAGTTGTTTAAGCCCCCCAGTTTATGGTATTCTGTTGTGGCAGCCTGAACAGACTGATGCATTTGGGAAGGTATCTGTTCGGACGTCTGACATGCTTTTAATTGGGTTGTTCATGTTCTTGTTGTTGAGTTTAAAGATTTCCTTACATATTTTGGATCCAAATCATTTAACGGACAATGTGTTTTGCTAATATTTCCACCTAGACAATGATATAGGTAGAGTTTTAGCTCTGAATACTTTGTTTTTCAATTGTCTTTTAATGAACCTATCCTTCCCACTAGTCTATAAGTTCTCTGAAGGCAGATCAGTGTCTTCACATTTAGGCATCCTCTACAGTGAGCACAGAGCCTGGCATGAGTTAGACACATAATTTAAATTACTGACTGGCGGTTGAATAAATGAGTGGATGAATAGTGACATAAAAGGAAAAGCTGATCTATCTCAAGGAGAGGTTCAGTGTCAGGCAGAGGGGTCAGGCCAGCACTAGAGGGCTGGGTTATGGCCACTGGAGACAAATGTCTGTGTCACACAACCAGGGGTTAGCATCACATAGATGGGAGGGGTCACTGTCCTGAAGGTAGTAGTTTAGAGAAGGGCCTGATTTCAGAGTCTGACAACAGGTGGACCAGAGAGGAGGCGGCTGGGAAACACCCTGAGCTCCAACATCTCTCTGACGAGGTATGTTTTCCCCTGAAAAGGGAAAGCAAAATACTGAATTCCAGATCCATTCTCTACTATGTCAGGGACTAAATCACCTGATCTCCATTCTTGTCCTTCTGATACCTGACACCATCCCCTATTCTGACCAATGGACATCTCTTTGGGAACTGACTCCTGCCACTGAAGGAATTCACATGTTTTTGTTTTCAACCCTAGAACCTCTTCTTGATATCTTACTCAGTCCTTTTCCACCCCCTCCTCTCCATCCTTTCCAGAGACCCTGGGCTGAACTTCATCCTTTGAAAAGGGTTTTGACATCAATATGAAGTTTACCCTCTTCTGGGCTCTTTTGAACCTGCCTGGTGAGTACCTTCACATTTTTCTCTTTACTTGCCAAAGAGAAATCCTGGGGGAATCATGAAAGATAGACAGATACAGACAGGAGGCATGTTCCAGACTATACGTGCAGAACTGACTCTCCCTAACCACTGCCACTGTCCCCATCAGCTTTCCACCCATGACACTGCCTGCCTGCCTCACCTCAGCTTTATTGCTTGTATGCTTTTTGGGGAGGCATGGACATTGAAACCCTAATACCAAACCCGTTCCCAAGACTTTGACCCAACTCTCGGCCCTTCTGGAACAGGACTGTTGCCATCAGGAGGGAATGAGAGGTTGAAAAAAGAGTTTCAACTAATGGACACAGCAGAGCATTCAAGGGTTTTTGGTCTTGTCCTGACAGGTTCCAGTTACTCAAGCAAAAACCTTGGCGGCATTCATAAAATCTCTTTCTCTCACACCCCACATTCAATCTGTTTGAAAATTTTTGTTGGTTCTATCTCCTAAATATATCCCAAATTCAATCACATCTCACCACCTCCACTGCTCACAATGGCCAAGACACCATCTTCTGCCCAGATTATCATATGAATCCCCTATCAGGCCTCTCTGCTTTCTACTCCTACACTCAACATTTCTCCATAAGGAAATGACCATCACTGCCTTACACAAAACCCTGATGCAGCTCCACATTCCTTCAGAAGAAAGTCCCACATCCTTATGATGTTCTACAAAACCCTGCATCATGACTTTTGCCTCCATCCTTTCCTGCTCTTCTCCCCTTCACCTGCCATGCCAACCACACTGGCCTTTTTTTTTTTTTTAAAGATTTTATTTATTCATTTGACACACAGAGAGAGATTACAAGTAGACAGAGAGGCAGGCAGAGAGAGAGGAGAGAGGAGGAAGCAGGCTCCCTGCTGAGCAGAGAGCCCGACGTGGGCCTCGATCCCAGGACCCTGGGATCATGACCTGAGCCGAAGGCAGAGGCTTTAACCCACTGAGCCACCCAGGCGCCCCACACTGGCCTTTATGATGCTCCTTAAACAAGTCTTAGGACTCTTGCTCCAACTGTTTCCTCTGCCTGGATCCCCATTCCCCAGATATCTGATGATCTAACTCCAACATCTTCATTTCATTGGTCATCTCTCACCCTGTCCATAAGGCCTACATATCCTGACTATTGTGTAATATTGCAGAATGCCCTGCCACACACACACACACACACACACACACACACACACACATCCCTAGTACTGCCTTTTCCTCTTTCCCTATTCTACTATTTTTCCCACAGCACCAATCACCATCTAGTACACTAGACCATTTACTTATGTTTCATGTCTACTGTTATGGAATGTCTTCTCTCATCAGAATATATAAGAGCAGGGGTATTTCTCTGCTTCATTCCATACATAGCCCAAACCCCTATAACAGACCCTGGCACATATGAGGTGCTCACACTTAACTTGTTGAATGAATACATCATCTCCCCCTCCTCAGATTGTGTTAGCAGTTGGTCCGTTCTTTAAATGGCAGTTATATTGTTTTGCCTCACATTGTTGTAGGGAGAAAATGATGAGACTGGTAAAAGCATTCTTAAAAAAGTAAAAATAGTAAGTTCTCCAGGAATTGATTTAACATATGTTCACTGAATTGTAGAAGGTATTTAAGAAAACTTGCATTTTAATCAGAAAAATATTTATTGACAACAAAAGGGAAAACACATTAATCTTTTGAAATTGGTATGTTTCTATCATTTTCTTCATGTTTTTAGAAGAAAGTAAGCCAGTTTGCAAATTTAGCTTACAGAAAAAGGTATTGGAGAGAAGGGTAGAGGGAACTTAAGCCTATTAAGTTATTTTCCTTTGTTTTTTCTAGCGATCCCTGCAAAAATCTCAGAATTTCCTGTCTATTTTTCTCTTTCCAGTTTCTCTGGCTTTTGATCCAAATTACCGACGTGACATCACTCCCCCATACCTGGTCTACTTGAAATCTGATTACTTGCCCTGTGTTGGAGTTCTGATCCACCCCCTTTGGGTGATCACAGCTGCACACTGCAACTTACCGTGAGTAATAAGCCCCCAATGCCACTTGGTGCTTTGGGTTCTCGGGTTGGGCATAGACCCAGATCCCTGCCTGGTGCCATTGCCCAATGAAGTGGGGTTAGGGAGGCCTTCTGGGGATATGTTCAGTGGTAGAGAACAAGGTCTGTGGGAAGGGGCTAATAAAGGTCCATAAGGATGAATAAATAATCTCTGCCAAGTCTTCTCTCAAATAACCACGTTGTTCCAGAAAGCTTCAGGTGATACTGGGGATCACAAATCCATCAAATTACAACGAAAGGGATATACAAGTAGTTGGCCATGTGAAGATGATCCATCATCCATACTTCTCAATCAATTCTATTGAGCATGACCTCATGTTAATCAAGCTGGGAGAAAGTGTTGAACTCAATGACTATGTGAAACTGGTCAACTTGCCTGAAGAACCTGTTCATGAAGAAACCATGTGCATGGTCTCCACGTGGGCCTACAACCTATGTGATGACTGTGAGTGACCTCAAGATAATCCTCTTCTCTCAGCGTAGGACACACTCTTTCCCTTCTCTACTCTTGGCTGCAATTCTTCCCAATGAGGCTTCTTTCTAACTTCTTAATTCATCCTTGTCATCTCTTTTCCCTTTCCTTATACCTCTCTAAAGGAGTCCTTCAAGCTTTTCCCCCCATTGTACCCTCTTATCATCTTTGTTTCCAGATGTGATAGAAAAGGTGTTAGTGAGAAGATGACATTTGTATTCTAGTCCTAATTTGCTGTGTGACAGTTGGCCACTTTGCCTTTGGAGCATCAATGCTCTGAACTCCAAAATGTGCCACAAACTATATCAGATGTTTTCAAACTGTTCTAGGCAATAAAGAAACTTAAAGCCTTGAAATAACGTGAAATAATATTCATGTATTAAATATAAGATAAATACATAATACTGTGCTAAATCAGGCAGAACTTCTGTATGCAAGATTTTGATACAAAAAATAATGAAAAGTTTAAGAAAAATATTTCTGAGGGGTGCCCAGGTGGGTCAGTCCATTAGGCATCTGCCTTCAGTTCAGGTCATGATCCCAGAATCCTGGGATCAAGTTCTTCATCAGGCTCTCTGCTCAGTAGGGAGTCTGCTTCTCCCTCTGTCCCTCCACCAACTTGTACTTGCTCTCTGTCTCTCTCAAATAAATAAATAAAATCTTAAAAAAAAACTAATGATGTACGGTGGCTAACAACATAATAAAAAAAGAGAAAAATATTTCTGAAACATTTTTAACCAGTAACATTCTGAACATTTACTCATTTCTTTGAAAAATTAAAAAATGACTACCATTTGTAACAGGGGAGGCTCTCCATATAATCTGAATCTCCTGAATTACATGTTTAGTCTGAGCTTTCTTCTATATCACATGCTTCAGATTCCATGAAAAAACTTTGAGCAAATTAAGACAGCTTTTTCTCTTCTGGGTTTTGAGCCTGTCTGCCCACTATCCTATTCCAATATTTTACAAATTCAAAACTACTATCTGTAGCTATTAATCAAGAGAGTAATGAGTATAGGAGAAAGAGGGGTTGACTATAAGGAAAATGGAACTGTGGTCTGTATATACTATATAGTTGTATGATATATAGAGAGTATGATAGACCTTTAGGAAGAATCATTAGTACAATTCAACTTATGAGTAAGTTGTTTTGTATTTAATATCCATCATATGCTATATACCATAGTATGAAAAGGAGATTCATGTTGACCAAGCCTGTCCGATTATATCCATCCATCGACCCTGACTCTCCATTTATAGAAGTCAGGAGGCGGCCACACACTTATCCTAACAGTGCTGCCATCACTACAAACTTTTTAAACTGTTCTTTTCAGACCTTGAGGTACATTTCCTTGAATGTATCAAAAAAGCAGAAATTCTTTTTTTTCCCAGATTTATTGAGGTATAATTGAAAAATAAAGATTGTATAGATTTAAGGTATGTAGTGTCATGTTTATACACACACACACACACACACACTCACATACACACACATACACATACACACATACACATACACACACACATGGATATATATACACACACATGGATACATATTGTGTATATATAGTGTATATATATATATGTAGTCTGTATATACATATATATTGTGTGTATACACACACACACACACACACACACACATATATATATATATATATATATATAAATGTATACAATATGAAAAGATGTCCCCAATCGGGCTAATTATCCATCACCTCACATATTTACCTTATGTATATGTGTGTGGTGAGAGTATTTAAGATCTACTCTTAGAAAGTTTTAAGTACACAGTACCACATTATTAACTATAGCCACCGAGCTGTACATTCAATCTCCAGTACTTATTCATCGAATAACTACAGTGTGTGCTCTTTCATCAACAACCCTCCCCCACATCTTTCATCCACCACCTCTGACAACCACCATTATATTCTCCATTCCTGTGAGTTTGGCCTTTTTAGATTCCACATAGAAGTGAGATTATACAGTATTTGTCTGCCTTTGTCTGGCTTATTTCACTTAGCATGATGTCCTCTACACAAATAGAGACCTTTTGTCCTGTGAGTGTTAATTTGAATTTTGAAAATAAATGTCCCCCTGATGAGCAGTATGTTTGATTCATCTGGGTTATGACACTTGTATCAAAAGTAGATACAACTTACCCCCACCCTATCTCCAAAATTCAGTTTATTTTGATCTGGCTTATGAAGTAATATATTTTTTTAAGCAGATACTGGGTTTTTCTGATCTTACAAATGGAAACTAGGCTCTCAAAAAAACAAAACAAAACAAAACAAAACAAAACCCCGAAATCCTGCCATTTGCAATGGCATGGATGGAACTAGAGGGTATTATGCTAAGTGAAATAAATTCATCAGAGAAAGACAATTATCATATGATATTTCTGATATGAGGAATTTGAGAGGCAGGGCAGGGGGTCACGGAGGGTAGGGAGGGGAAAATGAAACAAGATGGGACCAGGGAGGGAGACAAATCATAAGAGACTCTTAATCTCACGAAACAAACTGAGGGTTACTGGGGGGTGGGAGGGTAGGGATTGGGTGGATGGGTTATGGACATTGGGGAGGTTTTGTGCTATGGTGAGTGCTGTGAAAGGTGTAAGCCTGATGATTCACAGACCTGTGCCCCTGAAGCAAATAATACATTATATGTTAATTAAAAAAAAAAAGAAAACTAGGCCCTCTAGTTTCCTTGAAATTATAAAAGTAAAAGAGATGTCGTTTAAGTGTACAAACTTACAACTGGAAGATAAACAGGTCCTGGAGACCTAATGCATAACATACTGAATACAGACAACAATATCATATTATAATCAAACTTGCTAAGAGACTAGATCTTAATTATTCCCACTATAGAAAAGAAATGACAATTATGTGACATCACAGAGGTGCTAATTATAGCTATGACAGCAATCACACTACAATCTATAAATATATCAAATAAATACACTGCACACCTTAAATTTATACATTGTTACATGTCCTATATAGTTCAGTAAAAAATTTAAAAGGAGACAGTGGTGAATTTAAACTGTGGAACAAATAATAAACATGAAACCTCAAAAAATAAAATAAAATAATAAAAAAATCCATGTTAAAGGCTATTCTTTAAATTTTGTTTTTAAGATTTATTTATTTGAACAAGAGAAAGAGAAAGAGCATGCACTTGTGAGGGTTTGGGGTGGGGCAGAGGGAGAGAGAATCTAAAGCAGACTCCACACTGAGCACAGAGCCCAAAACAGGGCTTGATCTCACAACCCTGAGATCACTACCTGAACTGAAACCAAGAGTTGGACACTTAATTGACTATACCACCCGAGTGCAATCAGTTAAGCATTTAGAGTTTTTAAAGTAATTTATTTCGTTGCAGAGATGTCTCATATTTTGCATATAACTTCCAGGAAATTAACCTCTTTTTTATTTTTTATTTTTTAAAGATTTTATTTATTTATTTGACACAGAGAGAGAGATCACAAGTAGGCAGAGAGGCAGGCAGAGAGAGAGGGGGAAGCTGGCCCCCTGCTGACAGAGAGCCTGATGTGGGGCTCGATCCCAGGACCCTGAGATCATGTCCTGAGCCGAAGGCAGAGGCTTAACTGACTGAGCCACCCAGGTGCCCCTTAACCTCTTTTTTAAAGGGATAAAGACTTGTATCATGAGAAATGGTTAATCTGATCATTTCCTACTATCCAACCAGCTACAGCTGTGTTTTCTCTCAGTGTTTGATCTCTTGTTCTTTCTTCCAGAAGAAGAAAGGTACTGAAAAAGAGAGCAAGACAAAAAGGAGGTTTGTTACCTACTACCTCTTAAGGAAGTTGTACACCTTTCTCTCCTCTAGCCAAAGACCCCAACTCACTGCAGAATGTGAACGTCTCCATAATCTATCAGAATGAGTGCTTCGAGGCCTATAAAACCTACAATATTGAAGATAGTATGCTGTGCCTGGGCATTGTTCCAGGAAGGAGGCAGCCCTGTAAGGTAGTGTACTCTCAGTGCCTTAGTTTTCCCATTTTATTTCTTGTGTCTTTTGCCAGAAAGATAAGACAATCCTACATCCCTTTTGTTCCGGCAGGAAGTCACAGCCGCCCCAGCAGTCTGCAATGGGGTACTTCAAGGAATATTGACTTTTTCAGATGGATGTGTTTTGAGAGCTGATGTTGGCATCTATACCAGAATCTTTAAATATATGTCCTGGATTAGAAATACAATGGACAACTACTGAGGTGTCATGGCAGGAAGCCTAGATCATGTGACACAGCCTGTCCCTCTGTCCAGGCTCACACTGAAGCCTAAATAGATGCTCTTGGTTGCACCAGCATGCCTGTGTCACTTCTGCCTGACAGAGTGGGTGATTTGGACAGCCCCATATTGGGACATACATGAAAACCCTTCGTCTTCCCCTTTCGACAAAGATGGCAAATACCATACCCCTTAGACAGTTGAAGTTAATGAAGTGGGGATTGTGTTCTAACAAAGGGATCATTGACCTATTAAAAAAAGGCCACTAAGCCAATTGGGGTGACAAAACCCCTATTACTTGCATTGAGTTAACATGTGCTTTTGGCAAGTTACACATGCCAGAAGGGAAAAGGAAGCCTAACAAAGAGTGAACTAACTAGAAGTATAGGTGAGAGGAAAAGATTTCTGGGAGGAAACCTGTAAGAGGTACTGCACTTAGTTTCTCCTTGCCCATATGACTCTCAATACCAGCCATAGATCCCGGTCATTCATTTGGCAGGGTTGAGCCATGAGACTCGAGCCATGAGAGGTTAATACAAAAGTGAACTGGGGCAAAGGACATAGCAGATGAAACAGGGAGTCTGGGCCAGATTTTGTCAACACATGCTTGCCCTTTCTATTATGCCAGCTGCCACAGGGACTCCGTTCTCTCCAACTGTTACTCTTGCCTTTTTCTTCCTCTCTTTTCACCTCACCCCTGCAGCTAGCTCCAGTTACCAACTGAGAGTTTTAATTCATAGTTACTGAGGATCAAAATCACAGAAACCAAACCATGTTTTAGAGGGTTTTGCTTGTGGCCACAACAGGTGGACTGTTGAAAATTTACAGTCCAGCTAGGGTACAAGGGAACTCTTCTCAGGAAGCAGAGTTCCAGCAGTAAATCTTGTCCTCTCCAGGATTTGAAAACCCCTCGGTAAAGCCTAGCTTGCAGTGTTCAAAAGCAACCCTTTGTGTATAGATTATTAAGGCAATTGTGAGAGCTTCATCTTTATGTGTGTTATTAAATGACATTTTAGCTATGGGAGAAACAGATGGTTTTTGCAAGAGAGCACCTCATGCTCTAGACATATTCCTCACCTTAAAGTGGAGTTACGATTTCAGTAGTTCATCCTGGTATCTTATAAGGCTAGTTGATTCTAGGTGATGAAGCTTATGTCAAGTTAATTGAATTCCATGGGCATCAGCCTACTGTCTTACCACTATCACTGTACAGTGACTTCCTTGGTTGGAAAACAAATTCCTCTGTTGTGGGGTATATAAGACATTCAGTTAATTCAAGGATGGTGTTGCTGGGAAGGTGGCAAGGGATGGAAAATCCAAATGTAGACTCTATCATTTTCAGTGAGGACAATAGCTATTCCCTCCATGTTGAAAGGGGTTGCTGGGGTACCTGGGGTATATAGTACTACATTGGGACTGTATCAGGGCTGAGATTGGTCACGGACACTGACACTTTGTATCTGCAGCAGTGGTAGTAGCCAGGTGAGATTTTAGGAAGTCCTTGCCTATGCTCCATTTGGTCCCATTATTTGTTTATGGAATCACTAAAAAGCACTCGAGAAAAAGAAGGACTTTAGAGCAGACCTGTTTACCTACCCCATTATGAAAGTCTACAGAATTGAAAGCATTTTGGCGAGAATTCTCATGGGATATAATATTCTCCTGCTCAGAGCCCACCCTGAAAAATCCTACTAAATAATTTTTCCCCAGTTTATCCCCATTCCCTCCATCTTCTTCCCTCTGAGTGACTGTCAGGGTAGGCCATAGGCAACTCCCAAGAAATTTACATAAACCTCAGCCTCTCAGGGAAGAAAACAACCAGGTGTGTTAATTGAATTTCTGTCTTCTGGGAAAATCTCATTCTTCTCTTCCCTTCAGGGCATCCCTCTGAGGGGTTGTATTATCACAGTAGGAGACATGCAATCAGTCCTAATGTATCAACCAGTGAAGTCTTTCCCCCCTCACTGAACTGTTTATGAAGAAATCTCTTAGAGGTCATAGTGTGGCTTAAGGAAAGATTTTCCAGAGCAATTGCTAGAGCAACTTATTTGGACTTTCAGGGCCTAATTTACCTCTGTTCTATTTACACTCCAAGTTGGGTGTGGAATGTTGCTAAGTATATCCAGGTCAATGACAAAGAGAGTCAGGTAGCCGCACCTAGACAGAGCAAGTTTCATGGCCAACTGGTGATCTGGAGTCAGTCTAGATCTGGAGTCTCTGCTAGACCCCAGTGAAGCCTAGCAAACCAGAAGCTATTTCCCAAAAAGAAAAAAGGAGTGTGACTTTGCTACCATATTTTGGGACCTCTAATTTTATTTTCTTATTAGGTTTTGCCATAAGCTTAATTTAGTACACAAAAGATACTTCTAGAACCATTGGATCTACAGAATTTAAACCTAAGAAACAGAACCAATTGTACTTCAACCTGTGCTGGCTGAGTTTTTTCTGCCTTAGTCTCTTCCTAAACTATCAAGTTTCTAGATCGCTCATTAAATGTTTCAGAGCATGATATCCTGATGAGATATATGTTGTTTATAAAATTTAGAGGGCTTCAGATATCATTCTTCATAGTGGGAAGCACAAATATAACAAGACATTCACTTCAATAGAGGAATTCAACATATACCCACAAGTTTCACTGGTTATATCACTTATCCACTACTACATATCTGTCTTTCCAAGACACCCAGGAATTTTGCTACTTCCTATTATCTCTTCCTACCAGCACAATATTGTTAATACAACAGATCCGGATGGTACCCTTTGAGATTGTCGAGTTCCTTAAAGACTATATTCAGGTTCAGGGCCAGAGCAATGATGACTGTCTGAGCATGGAAGTAAAAATATATTGTTGTCCGTGACAAATGAAAGCTAATTAATTCTGAGCTTCTCAATGCCGTGTACAAAAATACATTTTCCAGATGGATGGTTGCATACTGAGTGTGAAAGAGTGCATTTATTTGCTCTAGTAAGGAGCCACATACGGAACAACAACTGTAATTGAAGTTACCACGCAACACTCAAACACTATCATTCTCCACCACTCTTATGACACGACCAACTGAAGAACCAAATGAAATTATAATACAAATTATCACCCAGCATATTTCAAGTCTGTGTTGGTAGTACTGGCCTCAGCAATGCGCTGATGTTTTAGATTTACTAACGGGAATTTCCATCAACTTGCTCTTAGCCCTTCCTACAACAAAAGCTCACTTTACAGGCCTGAGGGATATTGTAGAGATTCTACCATTTGCAGAAAAAATGTACCCCTTCCCCTCCTGCCAATACACATAGGTACTGTGGAAGTAAACTCTAGGTGGTTTCAGAGCTCCATTGAATTAACTCTAAGGAAGACTTACGTAAAAAATCCAATTATCCCTCGGTTTTCATAAGCCCCACTCTGATCAGAGGATAGCACTGATTATGAATCTTCCCCACCACCATAAACACCACAGAGTAGTACCAATTCAGAACCAGAATCTCAAAAAATTCAACTATGTTCTTGTCCCTAGAGCACAAGTCACCAAGTAAATAGACTCAGGTCATCTTTGTATGGGCTGGAAGGGAGACTCAATGTTAGAACAAGGTTCATTCTTTAGGGTGCTGGGTTCCAGTTCATTCAAGGGGCACTGAATCAGTTAATGTAACTAACTGAACTTTCTGACCTAAGGAGGACCCCATACCACTTTAGCATGTTGACTCCCAACAGTCCGCTATTATCAAATCTGTCAGGTGTTTTTTGCTTATATAAATCAAATAAGAACTTGAGCTCCCTGTCAGTTTTATTCCTGGGGATCCCATTTTTGTGGAGAACCCTTGAAAAAATCCTCTTTAGGGCCCCAAAACATCACCAGATAAGATTGTTTGTTTGTTTCCATTTTAAGAGTAAGAGAGGCAGATGAACTTAATAACTTGGCATTTATCTATTTCCTTAAATAAAATTAAACTAAAATCTGAGAGGCCCTTTAGCAGAGGACAAAGGCCACTGTAAGGGGAGAATGTGACACATGTAAGTTTCTTCTGCACAGACTCTTTGTTTATTTGCACTTTATGTTTTTAGTAGAAAACATGGTAGAATCCACCACTCAGTATCCTGAATGATGGGATACTTTCTAACTTTAAGTTGCAGCCTTGGGACTCCCATGTTGCCATGTATCTAAGCCATATTCTCTACCAACTCAATAAGTAACATTGCCAGAAATTTCCCTTCCCATCTGCCTTACTCCTTTGTCTCTCTCAATTTGTTCAGAACTTATGTTGAGAAAATAGGGGGGGTCATTCATCAGTTTTCTCAAATCATAGCATGTTAGGATTTGGAGAGCGGTTGTTCCATTAAGTAAGGGGAGACCACTTACTTAGGAGACCACCTATAACCACCGTTCTCGAGGCTGAAAAGCTATGATCACAAAAGCTAAATGAGGATGGATAGGCCAGGATCTTATAAAAACAAGGGGAAGATTAGGCTAGAGCCTATGCTTGTGCACAGAAATTAATACCAGCAACTTATTGATGAGATTTTCAAGACTTCTTACAATTTGTAGTTCTTCTCTTGTGCATTTGTTTCAAGGACAGGAGGATATCAGAAACCATAAAATGAGCTCTGTTCAATAGGGAGTCAGGGTGGAAAAAAAACTTTGATTTGAAGCCATTGACTATAACAACGAGAAGAATCAAGTTGCCCACTGGAAGCAGTGATTTATTTATTTATTTACATATATATATATATATATATATATAAATCAGGTTATATCAGGGAGCCAAAGAACTTTCTGATAGAATTTACCAATATATGTTCCCTTTCCTCAGGTGTCAGGCACCTGTGCCTTTCCCAGCCTGTATGGGAGAGGCCTTTAGGTATAAAATACAGAAGGGAAGTTTTGCAGTGTCATTGTATTTATTTGGGTAGAGGCCTAAAACTATAACTGCAAGATAAGTACACTGTAGTATTGTTTAGAAAGGCAATTGCCAGATAGGGTTGCTTTGTTTTCAAAGTATTTCCCTGATTTCAGAAATCTTACACAGTCATTGGATATAATGAGGAGAAACCACAAAAGTAGAAAAATGAGTTCAAATTCACAATCCTAACTATTATATTATTTGTAAAGTTTTCTGGTATTCCATACTTTCTCCTCAGTTTAGCTAACTGTTAATCCATGTCGGGATTCATTGTCTAAAATGTTAATACATTTTATCCTTAACAAGCCCCATTAGTGTGCTATGGATGGATGTGTGCTTAAACTCAAAGGACTTGCATGGATCCTGAAGTTCTAATAATTATTAGCCCATATCAACTCTCTCCTCCCAACCCCACCTGTATCTAAGCTCCTACCTTCACATTAGAGCCATGCTTTCTTTCCTGCTCAGGGGCCCTGAAATGATGACATAGGGACCATAAATATGGTCTATGTTTCTGTTCAGGGCTCAGGAATCTGAATTATAACAAAGATGTTCATCCGGTAAGTGAAACTTTGAGCTCATGCTTTCTGCTCTCTGAGGACCTTCTAAATGAAGGAATAAGGAAGATAAGTAGAGGGGTAAAGAGGAAACACGCCTCATATTTCTTGAAAGTTCACACTATATCTAGTAAAATACCGAAAATGGAGTGGGTATTCTAAGCACGTATCGATTAATTGAGAGGATGACTAAGATAAAGGAGAACAGAGAGATGGCTGCCTTAGGTGATGATACCCATCCTGGATGTCCACGATCTTAAAATGAATCCAAACTATGGGGATACGACAGAGCAGAGTCCAATTTACACAATCATAACATATATTACTTTCCCCTCCAAATGATGAGATGTAATTAGTATAATTCTGTCTATTCCTATCTGGACTGGTTGAACCCTAGGTCTAGTCTATGGGGTACAGAGCATCTTTGCAGGACACTCACCTGATCTGCTGCCACATCGCATGTGGACGTCCCTGTGCTCTTTGACCACGTCTGCAACATGATGGGTCTTGCCTTTCTGGAAGGGGCAGACATGCCTGCCACATCACACCTCCGTCATTGCAGTGCCAATGCATTCATTAGGCGACAAGGCGGCATCACGAGGTGTTGAGAGTCACAGGATTGACTCAGAATTCCTGTACTTGAGTGCTGGCAAGTCACACCAGGTGTCAAATACCCATTTACAGACCTGTACCCCTGAAACAAATCATACATTATATGTTAATAAACACACACACACACACACACACACAAATAAAATGCAAAAAATGGTAGTACTTGCCTAATCGGACATTTGAAAGTATTGGATGAGAAAATGAAATCAAATATACTTCCCAAAGACATGGACAAATCCCTTGCACCAGCCTGCAGACAAGAGACTACATCACAGAGACCAGTATTTCCTATCTGAATAATAATGGGTAAATAATGTAATCCAGTCAAAAAGCATTGTTTGGGGAGGAGCAGCAAGATGGCGGAGGAGGAGGAGACCGATTATCATCAGGTCCCAGGAGTTCACCCAGAGAGCTATCAAACTATTCTGAACACCTACAAATTCCACCGGAGATCGAAGAGAAGAAGAGCAGCAATTCTAGGAACAGAAAATAGACCGCCTTCTGGAAGGTAGGCCGTGTGGAGAAGTGAATCTGCGGCGACGGGAAGATAGACCCCGGGGGGAGGGGCCGGCTGCCGGCAAGGGAGCGAGCAGCGGAGCACAGACTCGGAACTGTGAGAAGTCGGCTCCACTGAGGGACGTCGCCCCAGAGACCAAGCGGGGGGTGAAGCCCCTGCAGGGACAGTGTGGTCTCAGGACCCACGGGGACACAAAAAGACCAGGGGTGTCTGAGCACAACCGAGCTCCCAGGTCTCAGAGAGAAGCCGGCGGGAGAGACGGAGCTGAGCTGAGGTGTCTCTCAGCTCGGGGTTACCTTGGGCTGTGATCTGAAGCTCAGCCGGGCCACTGATCTGTGAGCGGGGACCCCACGGGCGGCAGACCCGGAGAGACTCACCTTCCTCCTCCGGGAGCAGCAGTGCGGGAGCGGCTGCAGGATCTGCCGGGTTTGGAGATTCTAAGCGGGGCCGCGCCAGAGATAGAGACACTCAGTCACAGGCCGGGTGAGCTCGGAGCGCGGCCGGAGACCAGGAGACGGGAGGGACTGCTTTTCTCTGAGGCGGGCTGAGGGCTGAGGCCCCAGGCTCTCGGCTCCTCCGGGTCGGAGACTGGGAGCCGCCATTTTCAGTCCCGTCCTCCAACGAGGTACGGAAAGCGTTCAGGGAACAAAAGCTCCTGAGAGCGAACCCGAGCTGATTACTTAGCCTGGCCCCTGGCGAGGGCGGTGGGAATCCGCCTCGGGCAGAGACACTTGAGAATCACAGCAACAGGCCCCTCCCCCAGAAGACCAGGGGGGGAAAAAAAAATCCAGTCAAAGTCAAGTTCAAGTTCAAGATTGCAGAGACTTGGGAAACTCCGGAGCTAGGGGAAAGCAATACAGAGAATTCATGGCTTTTCCCCCATGATTCTTCAGTCATGCAAAGTTAAATTCATTGAATTTTTTTTTCTTTGAATTTTTTTCTTACTTTTAAATTTTTTCCCTTTTCCTATTTTAACATTCTTAACTCTTATATCTTATCAACACTTTTTAATCTTTTT